>OENM01001038.1:297-47026 GCA_900239745.1 Rotaria magnacalcarata
TTTTGCTTATCACCTGAAACACCTCCATTGTCAGCAGCATTTCCGTGGATGTAACAAAGTTTGTTGAATACACTTAAAAAATTCAGCAATCTCACATATACGTAAGTATAGTACAGTTGTATATTTCATGATTCCAAAATGCAAGTTCATCTGGTCGAATCTGCTCTACGGTAGTAAAAAACGAGTTGGTACTTACAGTAAGATCAAGAGTATATATCAGTCGCTCTCAGGAAACTCAAACGGATAATGAAGATAGGCGTTTTATAGATATCAAAAGTCTTGGAAACACTTACTTTTTGTGCCTTTGTTCATGAGAAATCTAAGCTGATTACACAGCCGTAAATTAGTCTCAATTTTTCTTAAAAATTGAAAAACAATCGGCAATTTGAACGATTATATCGCGATAAGATCTCACGATACATCGCCCTAATATCCCGCGATATAATCATCGATTTTTTAGCGATTTTTAAGACATGGGTATAATCATATATACACAAGAACTGCGAGGTCAACTTGTAGAGGAAGATTTTCGGGGCTATCTACTATTCTTAAATATTCTTTGTATTGCTGTATCTGAGTTACGCATTTGGTTTATGCATATATATTTGTCCAATACAAATCTTTAATAATTGTGATGTTACATAAACAATAGTAGAAAAATGATGAATTTACTGCTTTCATTATTGTTTCTTCAACTATCTATTTTTCAGCTAAAGCTTTTGGCTAAAGATGCATCATAAAATTCTAAGATAGGTTTGTTTCAAAAAATAAAAAGAGCATACTTTCAAACTTAAACTGATATCTTTTTTTGTTGAGAATATACTATCACTCATCATTTCCAATCATCGATCAAGTGAAAATTCATATTCCATATGAATAAAAACAAATCCCGACAACAAAATTTCACCAAAAAACTACGTGTATTTCCAACTTCATTAGCATTTGCAAATTCACTAGTATCAACAAATAAAACGTTAACCAACACAAAGTCACATTCAAAATTATCTGCTTATCTTGAGGGTGTGGGTGTGAGTGGGTCTTAGGAATCGCTATCGTAACAGCCACACCCACATCCACGATTTCGAGTGCGAGTGTGGTTGATGATATGAAGACTGAATATCGCATCTCAAACCCACATTTCCCTCAAACACACTCATTTGTCTCATTGAATGAAAGGTGTCGTTTTATTGGGATACAGAATCATTTTGAGATGAAAAACAGAAAATGAGAAAATTCGAATTAAGTCAATGCATTAGACGAATGACAACATTATTCTTGAACTTAGAGCTGTTGTTTGTTATAATTGTTTCAAGGGTTTATCTATCAGTTTATGCAACCTACGTAATTTTTCTTATTGGTAAGATTGCAGAAGTATGTTTTGCTTCGAAGTGCATTACGAAAGGAGCTTTTGTGACTATTTTTAACATAGTGCGTCCGGATGTGTTGTTAGTGAAATGTATCGAACATATTCACATTAATGTTTGCGATCCCTTCAAATCAAAGCTCGCCCTTCTTTTTTTCCTTTTTGCCTTTAATATAAATAGTTTGTCCTATTAATTTAAAAAACGAACGAAATATATGCTGCGAAGAAATAAAATCCTTTAATAAATACGCAACGTGCATTAACTTTAGCTGAAAACTAACAGAACAAGAACACTCTCTCTCTACCTTATGGCTGAGAGAAATCGAAGAACGCTTACGATTCCTTTTTTTGATAATTACTCGTGACTATAGATGTAACATTGCTATCTTTGTTTTCTTCATAATATGTACAGTCAATGTTCGTAATAATAACAGTCATTTCGGGGGTCTTCTTAGTTTTCTTTGTAACTAGATGATTTTCTATGAAAAGTTATATTGTTGTATATTTTTGAGTAGAAAAATATTTTCTCTATCGAACCATAAAAGAATCAATTTTCAATCATCAAAATTGACCGAGTAATTAGCGGTAGAATCTAAGAAATTGAGTTTGCTGTTATTAGGAGGCTAGTTCCTAATAACAACCGCCAGCGAAGAACAAGCAAAAAATTAAAAAACAGATAAAACGCATAATTTTGCTGCATAAACTTCAAAATTTCGATATACCCCTGGAACAAAAAATGTTCCTTGCCTTTTGATGTATATTTATCTCAAGGTTCAGATTTTCATCAATCAAATTAAGAAAATTAATAAATTTTTAAAAAACTTAATTTTGTTGTTATTAGGAACACTGATCCAAATAACAACAGCCAGCAGAAAAATGTTCCTAATAACAACATCCTATGAAAAATACGTAGAAAATAATTTTTTTTGCTAAATGGAGTTTTTCCATGGTTAAACATGAATTCTTTTTTGTGCGCCTGTCAAAAAAAATATTTGTACATTACTAATCTGTAAATATCCAGCAGTTCTAGTCAAAGGAAATATTTTTTACTGTATTTTTATTACTTCAGCGATTTTATATAATATTGAATGTGTTATTATATGAAAAAACAATTAATTTCTCAATGATATGTTTTTTTAGTTGAATTTTCATATTTAAAAAATTTTTCTCACATTTGAAAAAAAATCGATCTAATTAGATAGTTTTTGAATCCTGGTTGTACCCTAGATAAGCATGCGAAAATTCACTGAAATTAATCGAAGATATAATTAGTACATTATTAATCCTATAATGATATCAACATTGTATTTTATTTTTTCTAATTGATATACTTTTATTGAACTAAACTAAGTAACATTACTCAGTTTTTATATAACCGGTTGAAATGTTTTATAATTGTCGTTTTTGAAAAAGCAATTATTCTCTTCATTCTCTTTTTCTAATGATATTGATTGTAATTATAACTGTCGCGAACTTATTTGCAAAATCATGTCATTTATTTTATAGAACTTTTTGAAAAAAATAATAAAAAGAACTTAACTGAACAACAGTAATGAATCTCGTTCAAATAGACTAAACTTCATTCTCTAAAACTAACGTTTTTGTGAAATTCACTTTTCTCAAATGCTTTTATTTAATTTAGGCGAGAGATCAATTATTCAAGACGCTTTAATAAAATATACAGGAGTTTAATTTGCATAACTTTATGATAAGAAAAAGATATAAATATCTCGCAAACTGCCATACTATGAAATGAAATACAAATGAGATTGAGTACGCTTAAGTTAGATAGCCCACCATTGCTTAGCAACAATAGTTTTCAACTCATGCCATTAACAAAAAAAGGAAAACTTCGTTTGACTAGAACTGCTGGATATTTACAGATTAGTAATGTACAAATATTTTTTTTGACAGGCGCACAAAAAAGAATTCATGTTTAACCATGGAAAAACTCCATTTAGCAAAAAAAATTATTTTCTACGTATTTTTCATAGGATGTTGTTATTAGGAACATTTTTCTGCTGGCTGTTGTTATTTGGATCAGTGTTCCTAATAACAACAAAATTAAGTTTTTTAAAAATTTATTAATTTTCTTAATTTGATTGATGAAAATCTGAACCTTGAGATAAATATACATCAAAAGGCAAGGAACATTTTTTGTTCCAGGGGTATATCGAAATTTTGAAGTTTATGCAGCAAANTTATGCGTTTTATCTGTTTTTTAATTTTTTGCTTGTTCTTCGCTGGCGGTTGTTATTAGGAACTAGCCTCCTAATAACAGCAAACTCAATTTCTTAGATTCTACCGCTAATTACTCGGTCAATTTTGATGATTGAAAATTGATTCTTTTATGGTTCGATAGAGAAAATATTTTTCTACTCAAAAATATACAACAATATAACTTTTCATAGAAAATCATCTAGTTACGAAGAAAACTAGGAAGACCCCCGAAATGACTGTTATAATTACGAACATTGACTGTAATTGTATTGAATAGTCGAAACCTTCGTAATTTCGTCACGTATAATGTTTGATATAAAGTATGAGTCAAAGTCAATAACAGAAACGAAGAACATAGGAGAAAAAACATTGTTTGTGAAACAACTCACAAATTTCATATATAAATTCATACGAAATATACTCAATTATTGATCAAACCAAAGCCATCACCAAATTTTGCAGTTATAGTTTGAGCGTAAGTAGATATTCATCATTATTTGATTTGTCTTCATTGTTCTACTGAAGATATTCAATACTTATATTTTTTGAAAGAAATAATAATCATAACTAAAATTATCGACGTAGACTGTGGAATCTATGAGGAGTAAATGATAGTTTTCTTTTTCTTTTACAATAACTGCTTATGACAAGATACAATCAATGTGAGGAAACGACAAGGATAGTCTAAAATAATCATAAAGTTGTAGAGAAAAACACATCTGTTAGAAACAATTTTTCTCTATACTCCAGGAAAACAAAAATTATAGATAAAAAGCTGTTTTCAAGGAGAACTAGTTACACCCTTGTAGTTTTTGTATGAACGAACGATCAGATAAAATTGTGAATGAAATTTTCACTCATGATATCATAGTAAAATGTAACAAAAACAATTGGATATCCACCGATACTGCAACATTAAGCCTCAAATTTAAACATTATTAAAGAAGATACATGTAAGCGTGAGTGCAGACGCTAACATGGGTACGTGTCAGTGCCCTTGTGGATGTGATCGATGAAACAAAGATTGGGGCCACTCTAACTCTGATATTTCATACCGGCTCCCACTCTCACTTATATTCACAGATACAAAGTACATCAACACCCAGGATGAGCGTTACGAAGATCAGATTTTGTTTTATTTATAATTCGAAATAGTTGACGTTTGAATGAAGATCGTTTTTTCGTCGTATACTGTGGTAAATAATCGCGGAGGGCCTTTCGTAAATGATAGTTTACGGCGAAATACAACTATATACGACAATATACACCTATAGTATTCATCCGTCGCATATAATTGTCAGTTTTCGTCGTATGTCGCCGTATACTGTCTTTTGCAATCTTGAGGTTTTCACCTGCCCAGGTGAATGAATCCGATATCGAATTCGACAGGATCTGATTGGATCCGATCAGTCTATAAAATCCGATGGGATTCCGGGTCGCGGAACCACTAACGGATACGACTGAAAAAAGCATTTAATTAATAGACCACTAATTAGTACCTCAAGCCAACATTAGAGGGCAGTTCGAGTCGGGCGTTGGATCCGTCACAATCCAACAGTAGGATCCGATGATTATCCAATATTATTTCGACACAAGGGATCCGAATGTCATTCCACAACCCGGAATCCGATAGGAATGGGTTGGTTTATTGGAAATTCGTATAAAATCCCATCGGATTCCCGTAGGTTCCTGTTGGGTCCGATAGTCGGAATGATCCTCCTGGGTGGGCATCGGTACCCATAATATCACACCCATGAGGTTAGTTTATTCTCATTTTCTCTCTTATGCATTTCTCATGGCAATTGTAGAATCTTTATTGGAGGACTTCAGTCATCATATTATTATTTTCTTTATTATCTTCAATTATTCATTCTGATAGTTGTGTAGTGCCGCGCAACCAACTTGAATAGATCGGTTGAATTTGTTTTTTAATTTTTCATCATTCAGTTACGCTCGATTTTATGACGTATTTCGCCAGAAAACATAATAGATTGCTTAACTTTTTGCTCGGTGATTATTTGCATCGATAACTGTACTGCTTTTCGACAGAGAATCCAAGGTTCATTTCTTTCTTTTAATTTTTAATTTTTTCATAGCTGCAGTAGATATCATAGAAGATAAAAAAGGAGAAAACACTTTTTCTTTCACTTGTTTTCCATTTGATTATTCACACTATTCGTCATCATCTCTGTTACAGAAGCCCAACTGTAACTTAATTCAATTTCACAACGTAGAAAATACACGTTTCTATTTTCCAATCTGATCCGATCGTGATATATTCTATTTTATTAGTCTTTTTTTTCCTATTTATACCGTACAACACATACACACACAAGAGAGAGAGAGAGAGAGAGAGAGAAACAAAAGCAGAAAGAAGAAAAGACGTTTGTTTCTTCGACTAGACTATTTTGTACATAAATAGGATGGTGCATCATTCTATAAATGCACTTAATTCTAGTCGAAAAACAATGCCACTATTTACATCGTCACGCACGGGAGGAAAGAAGACACAATAGAGAGAGATGGAGAGAGAGGGAGAGAAGAAAGAAATAATGGAAAAGAACGGTTGCCGTATGTGCATCTCGAGTTGGATTGCACATACAAGAAACACACAACATACAAAAAAGGAAACAAGAACTAAATAAATAAATAAATAAGGTTTGTTANTTTTTTTTAAATTTTTTCTTCTTCATAATTTAGTTATTTTAAAAGTGATAATGCATTTTTTTCTAAACGGACTCGAGGAAATTAATTTCGTATCTCTTTGTTCAGAGAGAAGAGTGTGGTTGTGGCTATAGGTAATGGATGTTGATGCGGCTATTTTTTATATCTCACATATCCACCCACACCCTCAAGATTTCCAACAAGCAGTTACGACATGTGTGCGAAACTCTATCCAGGTCCATCATTCAGACCGCCTGAAAGATGGCATTAAACTTCTTGAAACGGTCAAGAAACGGCGTAATTAATGCTCCAAACGATGAAAAACGGCCGCCGTTCTTCAGCCGTTTTCCGTCAGCTCGGATTAAGGACCGGTTTTACCCGTTTGAAATGAGTATTACGTTGGTGATTTATATTTTATTCTTCAAAATAAAATACAATAAAATTAAAACTGAAAATAGTTACAATAAAATCAAATACAATAACCTAAAAAGTAAAACTAAATAAATGAAATAAAATAAAATACTTTGACGGCAATGTCTAAGTATCTATTTTATACCCATATTTATATCTCAGAATAAAAGAGATGTAAAACGGCAAAAAAGCGTTCGCCTTATAAGGTAGTCGTTTCTGACAACATGAAAACTGCCGCCTAAAAGGTCACTGTTTTTCGCCTTATCACATCGTTTTCCGGTGCTTCGTTACGGGTCATCGTAACGGTTGCCATTTTTAGTCGGGCCGTTCTATACGACGTGGGTAAGACCCAATGAATTGAGAATTAAATGCAATTATTCCTCTTTTTTTGCAAAAAGTCGTCTTCTATTCCGAAAAATCACTGAGCATCTAGAAAACAAAACAGAAAATTCTAATTGACATGATTGTGAGATCAGATTCAGCATGTATTGAACGTTGTTTCTTTGTGGAAGTATGCTGATTAGTACTTTATATACAACCAAAATGTGTGTTAGCGAATTCTTGATCGAGCCCATAACGGTACAGTCGACCATCATTCATCACCATGATCCATTTCAATATTTGACTTGGATCTTTTATACAAAATTCATCGCGTTTCTCTTCCTCATGTTTCAAATAAATCGTATCGAATTCTTTCCACCATGAATCAGTGTTTCTCACTTCGTCGATCTGTGCGCGTTCAATCATTCTTACATGTCCCATATTGATTTCGGCAACAATGAAGGCACCTACAGTACAAAATGATAGCACTCTTTTCACTGAAGATTACTTTTACCTGCAGCTCGAGCTTTTCCCTCTGTGTCGGCAAACGAACGAGCAAAGTAAACACCGAAGCCGAGCATTTGGGGTGGCTTCATACTTTTTCGAAAGCCTTCCTGTGATATGCCAATCGCGGCTTCTGTTGTTGTTTGATGGAAACCAATGTACGTCTTATCTTTGCCAGGTTGAAAGCGTCGGAGAGGTTTGAAATCAAATGCATGAAAGGATACAATGTGCTCCAGTGACCGATTAGGACAACCACCAGAAACAGTGAATTCGCACGGTCGATCACCCAATTTCTTTGCATCGCGAAATTTTCCTAGCAAGGGGATCGGAAGAAAACGTTTATGACTTGGATGTAAATGTTGTCGACAACAAAGGCAACGGCACTTCTTGTAGAGTCCATCCGGTTTGTAATGCCACCATATTCGATACTGATACAAATCAAGGCCCATCGAAAGCAGTAAAAGTCCGACGGAGGCAGTGCAATACACTGCCATTTGTGCACCGTAAACACTCACGTTCTTGGCTGATGCATACAGAATAATGGCAATAATTCGAAGAAGAAGGAAAAACGCTGAAAGGCCAAGTCGAACTTGAAAACGAAGAAAAGGTCGTGCTTTGTAGCAGGGACAGTTGCAGGTTAGGGACACACATCGATGATTGGGCTTGCTCAAACACATTAGACAAAGGACTCTAAAAAGAGTACCAGACCCCTTTGTATCAGAATTTTTACAAGCAATAGCTTTTGTAATGCACAAGCATGCAACGCACACACTGCATGTCGCAATCAACATGAATATAGTAATGTAAACGGCCATAAATGTGGGCACAATCGATGCGATCCAATCAAGCGCAAATGCAGCCATCACTTGAGTGCTGGACATAAGTGGCGATGATATGTCGGTGCCATTAGAGATCCCTGTGCCAAATACAGATGTCGGAGAAATGGAAGGCTTTGGTGAAAAATATACAACTATTCGCACGATACCGAGTGCGAACTCGCATATCGCAATAACAGCTTGCAAATAGGGCAATGCTTTGTATCCATACGACGAACACATTAGACTTTGGTATTTCGCTGGTGATCAAAGCTAAAAATATAATGTTGAATCAGGGTTGTGCCTGTTTTTCGTTGTAGTTTTCTCTTCTCTAGTCAAAAAATCGACACCAGTAGAATTTCTCGACTGATGCCATTGTTTGCTTTGAATTTTTCTAACAAAGCTGATCGGTTCTGTCGTCATTGAAATTTTTTTGAAAGTGATCAAGTTCGCTGAATTGAGGCCAATGTTTTTTTTTCTTTTTTGTGATGAAATGCACGAAGGATTTCGTTAGTGATCATGGTGACAACGTGTAAGCAAATGAGACTGAAATTTTTAGTCTTCTATTCATCCACCGCAATGAGTAAACAAGTCAATTCCCAAAACTATCATGGGATTTTACGAAAAGTCTTTACAAATGAACACTTTTGTGATCTAGTTCGTGGTTAAGGATGGGGAATATATCATCAGTATACACTCGTAAGCGACACTGAACGTTTGCTGATGCGTGTACAATCGTAGTTCTTTTTAGACTATACTAGATTGAACAAGGGGGAGAAGGCGGATCCCTAAAATCCAGAATCCCAAGAAATCTCACTGGGATCCCAAAATACTACAGCTATTTTGTAAGTGCATTATGTGGTTTTATACGAAGAACAATGAAATTAAGAATCGTTCTCATGTATAGAAAATATTATTTAATGTATTCGAAGATTTGAAAGTCATTTCATTTTGAATAGAGCACAGATGTGTTCAAACCGAGTTGTATTCACGACAATCTAATACTGAGACAGTGTTACAAACATTTATATCGGAGGTAAAAACAGTGAGTAACTGTGTTATAAGAGTTATAAATTACTTGAATTTTCGATTCCATCAGCAACGGTAAAGATTGCAAATCTCAAACAAAACGATCAGAATAGTTAAATGGGCTGTACATGAAACTCAAACGAATAGAAAAATGGCAGGATTCATGTGTCTTTCCTTCATATATGAGCTAAGGGTAAAACAATCAGGTTTATCCTCTATATTCATCGCTTCCTGGGCTGCGATTCGACCTATATTTCCTATAATTCCTATGTTTTCAAAAAAATCCTATTTTTGTCCTATATTTTCCTAAAAATTCCTATTTTTCCTATATTTTATCGAAAAAAGTAAAAAATTTCTGAAAACCTCTTAACTTTGCTATTATCTTTAGACGAAAAAGAAGTTTAATGCGTATAATCATGCGTTTTGGACAAATTCTTCTATTATAGTGACATTTGGTTTAAACAATACTTTTCCTTTCGCCTATTTAGTGGGCTGACTGAGAAATTGTTTAATACTAAGTACAAAATACACAATAGTTCAAAAGAAAAAAACATTCACAAAGTGATCATGTACTAGTTTCGGGTTTTTAGTGAAGTTTTAGTTATTAGGTATAAAATCTGTATATATATTTATATATATACCCCTGGAAAAAATAAGTTTCAGTCTGCATTTTGAGGATATTGTTACCAAAAGAACATATTTTTAAAAAGTAACGGCATATTCTGAAAGCCCGTGAAATTTTACGCCATCTTGTGTATATGCACTTTCAATTACACTTATTTATTACCAGAAAAATTTGAGTTATGACAAAATACAAAATAAACTTGTGGAAAATAATAAGCGATGAATGCTGATTGTCAGGAGAATAAAATTAGATTGAGATTTTTTGGGAAGTCATGTCCGTAATCTGAATCGTCTCCTTTAATTATGAGAAATAGTATTTGTCTTTTTCATGCATTTGTTTTTTCAAAGTTTATGATCTACTTTATTGCTATTTATCGATTTGCGAAAAATTTTTATAATGATCCTCGAATTGGCGGCTTATTTCAGTAGAAAAAGTTACATAAGGATCTTGGCTACGGTTGAACTGTTTATAACAACTTCATTAAAACGATTTCGAGCAGAGACATTAAAAAGCACGAAAACAATTGAACAGAAGCGATGCATAAAATGTCCTCTCTTTTTGTCATTTTTTATCGAAAATCCTATATTTTTGACCACTTTGATCCTCTAAGGATTCCTATATTTTTAAAAAAGTGCAATCGGAGGCCAGATCGCTTCATGCCAGTTCAACGGTGAACCAACTATAAGGCTAAATATATATTTCTGACCAGGATCAAAGTCAGTTACAGTTCAATAAAAAATGATAAAACTCGATTGTGAATCCATTTTACTAAAAAATAACAGAAGAAAAATCGAAGTTTCATCGATCATTAGGATTGATTTCGATAATAATTGATTAAAAATTCTTGGAAACAAAGCGATTCTAATTTAAACAATTCAATCAAAATTAGCTGAAATTTTGCTCATTGCTATCAGGAACTATCAATTATTATCGTTTCGTTTTCACGAATTATTAAGCAAGAACTATCAATATCAATCCTAATGATCGATTAAATTTCACTTTTTTTCGACTATTTTTATTTACATGAATTACGCATCGAGCTTTTATTAGTTTTTTTTATCGCATTGCAACTGATTTTTTATTCTATTTTGTTTTAAATAAATACTTAAAATAAAAACTACACACGACTAGTTGAGCATTCTTTTCTTTGATGAAGTCTTGAACTATCGATGTGGTCTCTTTTGTTGATCAAAAACACTGACTTGTAATTTTATTGAATTCATATAATCGAATGGATAGTAGAAACATAAGAGTTTTGCACAAAACAATAGTTCACTCAGTAGATAGAGAGAGAGTTGGGTGTGGGGTGTGGTTGTGCGTTTACGTTAACAGAAGAGGCACACACCCACACCCACACCCAGTCTAATTAATATTGCGCCACCTGTTACATCACATCTAAGAGAAAATGAAGAGACTATGTTAATGGGGTTCAGAAGATTTAGACAGATATAAATAGATTTCGAGAAAATCACTTTTTGCATTCATCAATGTTCTCATATCCTAGATTTGTAAATGTCAAACAAACCGATCCGAACATTAACAGGCAAAAGGACACGAAGACTTCGTTGTTAATGACACAGAGACATGTTCATTAAGTAATTTTTATTATCAAGCTTTAGTTTATCATGCGTTTTGACTTTTCTTTCAATTAGTGTATCTGATCGATTAACCGAATATAGTGACATTATGATTTTTTTTCCTCAATATCAATCAATCGATTTGATTTATGTGTCCAACGAAGTATCAATAGTTTAAACTACAGATTATATGATTTAAGTTACGCGTCATAATAATTAATATTATCGATATAGCACAGTTGTTTAAAATGTCTTCCGTCATTTAATTTCTAAATTGACAACTAATTTCACTGCTCACCATTAGTTTTCTTTTCAGTTTTTTATTGACTGATTTGAAAGGAAAAATTTGGAATTTCAGATTTTATTATCTTTTGGCGAATTTACTCAATTCCCACACTAGTTGTGCCTGAGAAAAGAAAATAGTCTTCGTAGAAGTTTGAAATTATGTGCATCTTATTCGTTCAAAACAATCTTTTTTTGTATTTCGTTTTACATGATGCATTTTCCAAGGCATTACTATCAACAAATCGGATTGATTCCTTTTTTTCTGTTATTTAAATTTATTTGTCCGAGAATGAAACACCAAATACTATCTGTATGCGCCGCTTAGATGCAATGTAAACATACGATTGTTACTAATTCATGTGAGTAAGATGCCAAAAATTTAAAATCAAAACAGAAGTTTTGAATTTATTTATTTGTATGCTTAAAAGGAGCGTATCCACTTCACACTCATACAAACATCGATATTTAAAGATTTTGCTGTAAGCGCTGAGTAAAACTATAGTTTTGTGTTTGAATAGGCTCCTTGACTTGGAATAGTAAAAAAACGATGGCACTGATATTTGAAAATAAATTTAATCATTGACCATATCGACTTGTTTTCCATTATTCGTTGATCATTGAATGCTTCTTGTTTTCGATTATCCTGTGCTGCTGTTGATGATGATCTCTGAAATTCAGGGGAAAGCGAAAATCGGTCGAACGAAAATAGCGCGCGGTTAATTGGTCGACTGTGTGAGTGTGAGCTTAGCGTGTGCCCGTGTGGATGTGCGGGTATCGATGAGGGTGCGAGTGAAGGTGTGACTTCAGGCTGGGTAGACCGAAGATCAGCAGCGATATCCAGATCGATCAAAATGGACCACCGTAAACGGTCGCTTTTGCATCGTATTCCGTCGTAAAATGGCTGTTTTAAGCCGTTTTAACAGGGGCAGTATTACGGTCATACACAGACACCGTATATCAGCCGTAAAACCTCGTAAGGTCGGCGTCATATTATCGTATTCTATAGAACATACGGCCATATTACTGCCCCTGTTATACGGTGAAAGTACGGCACGTTAAACGGGCCGTATTTGCATCGTATACGACCGTTTACTGATCGTTTTCTTCGACCGGGGTATCGCTTGTTGTGCTCAATGTGAATGTTGGTATTCGAGAAAAATCGTACGATTCCGTTTACATGGCATACTAGCTCGTTATTTAACCTATTAAGAATCTTATAATCTAATCATTCACTAAGTGAAATCTAGCTTATTGTGATAGATGTTATTTAAAATGTATAAGCTTTTTTGAGATAATCTATGTCTATAATAATTTCTATATATCAGAAAAATTATGCTACCTTTTTGTCAGAAATGTGTCTAGCATTATCTGAAAGTACTTTTTTTTCCCATTATTTCACTTATTAGTATCAACTGCAAGTCAAAATTAGAAGATTATTTTCTATTAATTAAAATTGACTATTTTTCATGTTGACCAATTTTCGTCTCGACGAATTAACTGCGCGCAATTTTCATTCGACCAATTTTCGTAGACCCGAAATTCAGGCATTTCGTCATCGTCAGTTACCGATCGATATACGGTGTTCACAACCATTGCCATCTACCAAATAAAAAATTGTTGAACAAAATTAATTCGATGAACGAATACCCATGGACGGATGGTAAGCCGTTTTTCATTCTCTGTTTTCTGTTTCCTATGTTTTTCTACCAGTTTTTCCTCAAAATTATCTAGATTTAAATATTTTAGATCATAGTTTTGTCGAGTGCGTTAATGGTATTCGAAAACGAGAATCATTAATAAAACGGGGTACTCGTTCGAGTGGTTTGATCAGAGAACAAAATGTTAAATCAGCCGCCGAGAATCGGTCGCCAACTAAATAATCATTTGTTCGTAAACGATCAGCGACATCTAAAAGAATATCTTTTGTTTTTCTTTTAGTTGTTCCTTGCGTATACGATAAAGTCTAAAGCGAGCAACCATAAAACAAGCAATAAATGGACTAATCAAACGAGAACGAATATTATTCGGGTTATAGGCCCATGAATATTTTTCACCGAATAGAATTGACATTATATCCGGATGTTCATTGAGAATTTGAACAAATATTATTCGACGTACGTAAAGACCTAACTCTGAATCACATGTGTCAATAACTTGTTGACATAGTTCACATGGTGATGATGAAAAAAGCGAATTGGATGATCGAGGATATTCAACATTCTAATAGAACAATATCGGTGTCGAATCACATTGAAATGAATTACCATCTTTATTGTTCGGATCTTCGATAATTGGCAACACCGTTCGTCATGGTTTGGGTGCTCGTTCTAAGCCTTTTCTTTCCCCAAAAATATTATAATTGATTCGTTCGTAAGGAATCTCTTTTAAATCTATTGCCCAACGAACTTCATCACAGAAATGAGAAGAAGGTGCTGGATAGAGATGAATACTCTCCATGATCTTGCAAACGATTGTTTCTGAAGGAAAGAATATAAGCGAACGCTTCAATAAATAAGAAATATTAGCAAAATAGTCCACTAGGATACTCTAATTCTATAGAATCAAAACCATCGAATAGAGGCAAACAAATCAAGGTGCAAAAGTATGCGCATACAAAAATTAAAAAAATGGATGTTGGTGAACGTCTTTTCTTTGCGAACACCATCACCTCACATTAAAAATTGGCTCAACAGTATGATTATGATAAAACCTTTTTTAATGTAAAACTAAGCAAATTGTCAACCCTAAATCAACGGGAATATTTAAAATATAATAGCTTTTTTACTTAATCTTGAGTTTCTTCATGTTCGTAAAGGCAGTGAAATCGTTATGTCATTGTATGATATGGTGACAAAACAAGGGTAGGCAAAAAATAAGATTCGGTAAACAAATGATGAGTCACAATTCTTTTCAAAATACAGTAAATGGTTATCGTAAAGAAATTTCAAAATATCTCATCAGTCATCAGCGAACAAGCAGGGTTACACGAGAGATCTATGTATGAGAATCACAACTCAGGTATTTGTTCTCGACAAGTTTATAACATTAGTCAACAAGGTATGTGAAGAGACTTGAAATTCTTTTTGCCATAACGATATGGAGCTTGAGTGATAGCAAATATCTCACAACTTTGGTGTCATCAATGGTCTTCTATAATAATAGAAAAAAATGAACGGCATGACAGCGATGAGGATGACTTCTAAATCTATGAAGTCAAATGCGATGATGGTTTCGTTAGGTTTTCAATGTTTATTCATGGACGTGCTTCTTATCAGAGACTCTATGTACGTAACTCTCATCGTTTTTCAGTGTATTCGACATACCCATCGGTATATAGTTTTGGCCCAACTCGCACCCACACCTTCTAATTTTCAGTAAATCGGCATGCTTAAATTGGAATATGAGTCTGATGTTTGACAGTAATATTGGATGACTTTATTTTAGTCAATACTTCGGATGATTGTGTGCTATTCGGACAAGGAATAACGAGTACGGGAGGTCGAATATCACGTGCAATAAATTTTTCTAATTTAGTTTTCATATCTATTTCATAAGAATTAATTTTTCGTTGGATTCTTCTCAAATGTTTTTCGATAACATGTGTATTATCATCGAGTATTTTCTGAATATTTAATGAAATACAACATAACTAATATCAGAAACTAATGAATAGTAGAAAGAAATTGAATTTATTTTCTACCTGCTTTTGAATATGTTTTAAAATAGGTAATAGACGAAATGTAATATTAAGAGAATGTTTACTTGTTTGAATATTATCAAATAATTCAAAATCATTAATAATCATTCGTATGCATCGAATCGTCTTATCCGCCCTATCGGTTTGTAGTTGTTCTAAACGATCTTTAAAATCATCATCAAACTGATGTATTTCTATTTGACTATCAACGAATTCAATGCCGTCGGAAATATGATTTCGTCGTTGCTGTGCAAGATTTCTTATGTAAATTTTCAAATAATTTTGTAATTCATGTGCTCTTAATGAAAATTCAGTAAAAGTTGCTGATAACAGAAAATCTTGTTTATTTAATATAATAATTAACATATTTCTATTTGATTCACTCGAATTTTCATGTATGCCAATGATTAATTTAACATAGTCAATAATGAAGTCATTAATGCTGAGAAATATTTTATCAATAGAATCATATTCATTCATCGTTTCAAATAAAAAATATTACTATAGAGACAACTAATATGAAATATTTGCTAAATCATTTTCTTTTAACTCTTTCTAAAGCACATCTGTTTCACTAGATATCATCAGCAAAGACTGTGGCGCTATCATTCTTGGTATATATATATATGTGCTGTTTTTTTTTCTAATAAAAAAACAAAACATCATTTCAATCATGCATTTTCAACTACTTCTTTCCCTATTTGTACTATTATCATGTTCTACTTCTTCAATTACACTTAATGATATAACAGACACAATGTCCGTCTCAACTTGTACGAAACAAGCACAATGTCCAACTACACACTTCTGCAATAATAAACAACGTATTTGTATGCTCAAATATGCTGTAAACAGTTCATGTGAACATGATTTGGAATGTGACGGCGAAAAATGTTTTTATGATATATGCCGTCAACTATGCGTATCTGACAATGACTGTTCTTTAACAAAAGAATATTGCTCGATAAGCAAATATTGCACTGCTAAATATTGTGGTATGTGTCTACGTGATGCGCATTGTGCTAATAATCGTTGTCACTTTTTTCATTGTACATCCACTGATTGTACTACGGCATTAGAAGCTATTAATAAACAGACATAAATCTATATACAACAATCACTAAAAAAATACGGAATACACAGGAAGACTGATATTGCTATTAACATAAAATAAAACTAGTCATTGCTGCCAGACATATGACAACAAATAGTTTAAATACATTGGGTCGTTCGATATTTGTGGGAGATCCGTTAAAATCTCCAATTTTGATGTGTCTTGTTTGAATTCTTAAATCATGATCGGCAAAACAAGTAGAAGCATTATACGCATCGTTGATTTCGAAACGCCGTGAAAGACAAAATTCTCGTCCATTTGCATATAATTCTCCAACAGGTATACCTTTCATGAGTGCTGTCGCACAGGCATTATACATTCGATCGCAATAGGATAAACATACATGCAAACGTTCACTACGATAAAACACATGTTGCAATGGTGAACATACGTAACACATAAGTACATTGAGAAAACGTGTGCACTCTGCTGACGAGCCAATTAACGGGCGTACTTGAGAAAAAATGAGTCGTACTTCATTACCACGACAACAACTGTTCTCTTTAAACCATGTACAATTGGTAAGTGCAGGTTGTGGACTTGGTGCTCGATTGGAAAAAAATGAACAATAAGGTTTCGTATCCGACGAAGGTGATGATGCAGTAGAAAAAGAATTAGTAAAAATAAAAATTGACGATAACAGACTAATGACTAGATAAGTTCTGTGCCATTGAAAGAAAAACATTTGACTAGATTAATATTACAGAATATACATTATCTAAAGTATGAATATTATTCTTTAAATTTATCGATCTAAAATGACAACAAAAAATTTTACTTCTTTTTGTTGTTAATTCCGCCGTGTATACAGGAGCAACAAAATAGACCAGACAAACGAATGTCTAATTTTAGCGAAATCTTTCTCTTTCTCTGTACAGATATGCATTCGAAAAGACGACCAAAGATAAATAACAAAAAATGAATTTAAAAAACGAAGACAGAGCGAAAAGGAAAATGAACGAGAGACACAAACAGTTATTATCACTGCACCGGAACTTGCGCTGGTTGCTGCTGCTGCTGCTGTTGTTGGTGCAAAATAGCTCGCTGCCGTCGAATCGTATATAGAGCACCGATAAGACCAAGTAACGCTGCCATTAAATATAAATCCCATGATGAATATAACTCATTTGATGTTGAATGATCATCATCAACATCATCTACTGTTGACGGTGTCGTACTTGCTGTCGGGATTGGTTCAGTTGATGATGAGAAAAATAGGGCAATGAATTTTTCCAACAATAGTTCCAAATGAAGTTTAAATAGAACAATACTAACAGGTAGATAAGCATCAGCGCTTGTTTCTGCTGCCATATCATAAAAACGTTTTGCTAAATGTATATCCTAAAAACATAGGAAAATTTGGAGATGATTGATATGGCTTTCGACTGTTTCGAATCAACGTACTCTTTTTAATCCTAAGCCTTTTTCGTGCATATAAGCTAAATTAAACATTGCTTGTGGATTTTGACTTTGTTCAGTTGCAGATTTATAATGTATCGCAGCTGCTTCATAATTCTGTTCAGTACCGTAGCCACTAAAAGACAACAAGAAGCAAATGACTTTTCTAAAAAGAATGAACTCTTTCTTTGTTGTAAAAAGCCTACTAATAAAAATAATCTCCCAGTTTCACTCGTGCCGTATGAAAACCTTGTGTGGCAGCTCGATTCCAATAAGTCAATGCTCTTCTATGGCGTTCCTGTTGACTGCTATAAATATTTGTCAATTGATTCGGCATTTGATCAAGTAAATATGCTGCATTCGATTGTGCAACTTCATATCCAAGTTCGGCCAAATATAAATATTTCATAAACGCTTGCTCAATATGACCTTGCCGATAAAGATTGTAGGCTTCGATGAACATGCTTGACCATTTTCCACGTTCGGCAACATTTTTAAATAGTTCAGTGGCTGTTGTACACGACCGTAGTACACCGGTACCAGTGGCATGCATCTGTCCAAGATTATAATAGCCAAGTGCATGGCCTGATTGTGATGCTGCTTGAAAGCATTTGATAGCCATTTTATAATCTCGTTTTACGCCTTCGCCTTTATAATACATAATGCCAAGCATCAGTTGTCCTTCAACGTAACCTTGATCGGCAGACAATTGAAAATATTTGAATGCTTTTTCGTAACTTTGATCAACACCAGCGCCATGATAAAAAGCCATGCCAATGCCAGATTGACCAATTGGATTACCTTTTTCGGCTGAACGTTGAAAAAATTGCAGAGCAGTTAAATTATTTTGTTTAACATATTCATTTTTTTCCGAATATAATTTCCCTAAATATGCCATTGCATTTGAATTTCCATTTTCAGCAGCTAAACGAAAATAGTATAGTGCTTTATCGAAAGCTGTATCACGTAAATAATACAATTGACCAAGACCATACTAACAAAAAACAAGAAACGGGTATAAAGAATTTTTCGTTCAATCATTTTCTTACCTGTGCTTGAGCATCGCCGCGATCGGCTAGTAATTGATAATATTGTACAAGATCTTCGTCAACCATAATATTATTTTGTACTGGATGTTCTTCTTCATCATACAAACGAATACGTTGAATCAATTGTCCAGTTGCTGATGTCATCTTTGATGAGACTACAAAAATGATTGCTATGATTTATACAAAATATCAAAAACCAATTCCCTACCATATGTCGCTACTTGTTTATAGAACATTAAAGCTGATTCACAACTATGAGCAAGTGAAACGGTACGCCAATATCGATAACCCTAAATGGGAAAACAAGAATCCGTGTAATCCTCTATGTGTTAGCTAAAGCATCGTTATTTACGAGTGTCATGTGAGCTGGATTGTAACCATCCATAGCAGCAAACGATAAATGAACAAGAGCCTAAATAAACAATCGTATATAAAGTTTTAGTAAATAATATTTCCCTGGAAGTGATCTGAGTAAAAATCTACTTACTTTTGGAATACTTGCATTTGGAATAAGTCCGGCACTGTTCAGAAAATACAATCCCTTAATGAGAGAGAAAAATACGACTTAGTAAAAATCCAAAGAGCAACATACAAAATGTGATGGCGGTGAACCTAGTTCAGCGCCTTGATCGAAATATATTTTTGCCTGATTGAAATTCATTGGTAAATGTACACCAATAAGATGAGCAAATGCTAGTTCTTCTTTAGCACCAATATGGCTGAGATCAGCTGCTTCTTTGAATAATTTATAGGCACTAAAATATTTGGATTTACAGACCGAAATCGAACAACGGAATAAAACTTACGCTTCGTATTGTCGGTTGACAGTGACATTAATTAATTTCATAGCTTGATGATAGATATTATTTGCACGGTCCATTTCAGGTGTTAATGAAATATTTTCTTCTTCATCAGTTTCATCAACGTCTTTTGTTTCTTCATTCGAATTTGTATCTGCAGGTAATTCTTTATCATCGTTTCTGGTTGCTTTAGTAAATAAATGCGGTCGAGTGGTTTTTATTGTTTGGTATAAATCTTGTATCATGGCCGATAATTTTGTTGACGATTGATCGGTCGTTTGTTTTTGATGATATTTTTTATGTAAGCTAACACCGATCTGTTTTAATACACGTTGTAAATTAGCATCATCATCATCATCATCATCATTGCCATCATCCTCTTCTGCATCGACATTATCTTCATTCTCTTGAGATTTCTTTGCATTCTTCTTTTCTTGTTCTTTCATACGATATTCAATAATTAAATCGTGCAATGAATCATTTAGGTCATCGATATTTTCATCGTCTTGTTTTGCGGATTTTGTTTCGGCGGTTTTCTCTTGGGCAGTTGATTTATCATCATGTTGATGAGCTACGTCATCGGCATGCAAATGTATTTGAGCTTCGGGTGCAACAGCTTCGGGCTAGAAACAAGAATTTTTATAATCAGCATATGTATATTTTAGTCATAGGAAAACTTACGGATATAGGCTCTATTATATCTGTATCATCGGGTCGTTTTGAGTTTTCATTGGCACTTGCTAGAAGAAAAAGTCGTACATTAAATCATAGAAAAACGTGCTCTAAGTGGAGATATCCCCTGTGTATTATTTAGAAGCACGAATCGAAGTCTATCGCGGAATGTGACATAAAAAATATGATAAGCTTTCTTTTTTTCTTTCAGAAAAAAAATCACCATAGAAATGAAAATTTTCGCTTGCATGAATATTGACATTTACATAAGCAGCTTAAAACTTACTCCTATTTGCTAGAATTCATTGCTTCTCTCAATCTCCACTGTTAGGTTTTTTGTAGACAAAACATTTTCGAACAAAAAATAGTGGAAGTCAATATATCACACTCTCCTAAGATAATCAAATTCGATCTGGTAGACGTGCAGAACATATCGATGTATGTATTTCTCGTAACAAAAGAAATTATGTCTTTACCTAATTTGATATATCCAATAACACTGCATACGATAAACAGAGTGAAAACAAAATGTTTACTACTATAACAATGATGCATCTAAAAACAAATGATACAACATGACAAAGCGAGAAAAAGTTCGATCATTAGCTAAAAAGCTATGATTGAGCAATGATTTATAGAATTGTTAATCTTGTTATATGTGATGATAACATTAATCTTTATATATTGCGTAAGATCGCAACACTAAGTTCTTATTTGTCAATTTTCTATTGCTAATTCTGCAAATGCAAGTAGGAAAATACACGATTATTGATGACTAGATTGCTTTTAGCCAACCGACATCGGCCAAGTCTCTGACCAATGAAAAAACATCGTTTTTTTGTAAAGAGGACGCTAGTATTTGTTTAATTAGAAAATAATATATTTGGTGAAATAAAAAATAAAATAAAATCAGAACGTTAACTTATGATAAAAAGAGAGAGAGAGGTAAATATGAACAACTACCGAACGATAAAGTAGACTAAACATTCAAGTTTCATATTAAAAAATAAAAATAAATTTTATTGTTATTTACAACGGCATTTGATATGTGTACACTCGATAATCCTTCGATGCTAAGTGAAGAATATTTTTTTGATTTGATTCAATGGCTACATCGAGTATTTGTGAGTGGCATATTCGTGCTGTATAAGCACCTAAACGTTTTCTTTGTTCATATTCATCATAAACAGTGATATTTAAGCCTTGATGATTATCAATTATTATTAATTGTCCTTTGATATTCAATTTAATATTAGTTGGAAACATTATATAATTATCTTCTTTTATTTCACGTAATAATTGTCCATGATATGAAAAAACTTTCACTGAATGAAGATGATTATCTGATATAAATATTTCCGAATTATTTGAACAAATCGATGTTGGAAATTTCAGTTGTTCACTTAAATTGAATAATGAAAGAATTTGTCCATCAAGTGAAAATATATGTAATTTTTGTATTTGCGATTCAATAACAATAATTCGATACGATTTATCCACTGTTAATGCACGAGGTTTTTCTAGATGTTGTCCGAATCGACGAATAAATTCACCCGTACAAGTAAATATATGAATTTGTGGTCGAGGATGTCGTTGAATAACAACTAATTGATCACTTCCACCCGGTACAACTGCAATTCGATATGGATACAGTAGATTTTGACAGCCCATTGTTCGTCCACGACCAAATGAATATTCAAATTGTCCGGTTTCACTATCGAATACTTTAATACAATGTGCATTGGTATCGACGACAGCCAATTTTCCTCGTTCAAGCCATGCCACACTGTTGGGTTCACGAAATGCATTATTTCCATCGCCATATTCACCTAACGAACGAATCGATTTTAGAACTTGACGAAACGAACCATTTTTATAGCGAGTCTCTGAACGATCTAAATTTAGAAAATATATAAATTTAAAAAAAAGTTCCTTGAAGTGTTTTCCCTTACTCAGTGATCGACGTTCAGGTGCTGGAGCAAGTTGAACTGGGTCCGGTTTCAACGGAGACCATGCTAAAAGCAAAAAATAGAATTGAAACCGATGATTTTGTTCAGTTTCGATACATACGTTCGAGTGATTTGATGAAAAAACTGTCCGGTGGTGAATATGGAACTAAAAGAAAGAAAAACACATGAATTACGTTCAAAAACGATTTTTTTTTCAAATACTAACTTGAATTAAAAATATTATTATCGAGAATTGCTGAACCGAGAGCAAGTCGCGGCTGTTTTGTTGCAACACCTGTATCACTAGCCAGCAGAAAAAAAAATTGAATCTATCAACGTTAATTTAAATAAATAAAATTTTTCTTACACTTCGATGCCTAACATCGATGACCAGACATTTTCCTTGTCGGTACCCAATGGCCGTTTTCGTGAAGCACCAAATGAATTCATTAACATTTCTTTTTTTGCAAACAAATAAAATAATAATTTTGATTGAAACGATATGATCAATGGGAATCAAAACAACCTCGGATAAAAACACTTGACGGATCGATTCAACTTTCCTCGAATAATTCCGAAAGAAAAGAATAGCAAACATCTGTTAACTGACTATTTATATATATATACAAAAATGAACAGAGAAAAGAATGACTGAAAGATATAGCTTATAAGTGCATTGCGTTTGCATACGCTTTGTATCATGTCAGCTGTAAAGAAAGAGCGAGCGAGGGAGAGAGAGAGAGAGATATCGTGAAATCATATAACAACGCAATATCCTTGTTTGATCTAACAACAACAACAACAATAATACTAGTACAAATATGCCTATTGGTAAGAGTTTGTTCAAGATTCCTAGCTGCCGGCCGATATTTATAACCAATATAAAACAAATTGTGTTCATAGAACAAAAGATTCCTCTTTAATTTAGCTTTGGACGACCTGTTCGGACGATCGTTTTGTATTTCTAATTATAATTTCGTCAAACAGTTGTCCTTAAAGGATTAATCTTTCTGTTCTAGTATATCCAAGGCAATTTCATTTGCACATATGATTGAAATAGATTTTGTTTAGATTTCATAATAAAATACTGATTGAACTTTCAAATTTTCTTTGCTTTCATTCAAAACAAATATTTATCAAGAGAATTTTGTTTAGACAATAAAATCAATAACGAAACGTTTTGTTCGTGTGTGTGCGTTAAACCTCTATTGTTGTACCATATAATTTAATTGAAAATCAAATGTATATATATATATATTAAAAACGAGTCATAGCTCTAGTTGTATTTGTTTTTTTTCGTTTAATATGCAAAAAAAAAGAGACGACCAGAGTCATTTACACAAACAGAGCAAGCAAGATCGAAAGAGGGATGAAAAAATGAAACTGAGAGTGTCACTAATAATAATCTAATTCAATTGTTTCTCTTCTAAATTTCAATTTGCATGTCGCCAAGTTCTTCATCAGTTGGTAAATATGATTCTACTTTAGTTGGATCGACATACCAAGGACTAACTCCTGGTTGACCAAGACTTTCACGTGCAGCCAAACGAAGATAGGCTTCGCGTTGACACCAATTGGTTAATCTAAATTGAGGATAATTTGTTTTTATGATTAAAATTTTTTTGAAATATAAAAAACTTACAATCGATCAGGAAAATATCGCCACATAAACCAAAACAAAAACAGTCCAACTGAAATAAGGGAAAACATTCGTTGCTTCATTTTGGCTTCATCTTGAAATTTATCATTGAAATCATAACCGTACCAAATATGCTAAAATAAAAATAGACGGATGGAATTTTTATAAAGTTTAAATGAATTTTTTCAATCGGAATCGTACATTGATCTGTTTTCTTTCCCATTGCGGTTTTACATATTCGCCTTCTTGTATTTCACGATCTGTTGGCCATAAAATTTCAATTTCTTTTCCTTTAACTTCATTGGGTACACCGACACGTTTTTGATCGCGTACTATAGGTGTTGACACTGGATCTTTGTCAAGTGGCTTTGCAGTGCCCCAATCTATAAATTTAACAGATAAGTCAATTTTGAATCCGGAGAAGATTTTCAATCATACAAACCATCCGGTACAGATTGTGGAGTTTCTGAACGTGAACGACCAGTAATCACATTACGAACTGATGGATGTATCAAGAATGGTCGCCATCGAGTTAATAACTGAAAACCCGTTCTGACGGGCAACATTATCTGAAAAAAGGATGAGATTTGAGATATAATAAATAACCTTAACTAAACTGAAAAATATTCATTTTTTTTCCTATAAAATTTAGCAAAAGTAGCTTGAGTATTCTTTATCTAAGCAGCAGGATTGACTAATTGATCGCAAACAATAAATTCCGGCGGTGCAAGTTCTTTCCATTCGCCGAATGAACCCTAAAATATAAAAAGAATTTTGTGTCAAAACTATACTGCTGAATATGACTTGATTCTTAATGTCAAACAGCCCTTAGGTTTTGAGTAAAGAAATAAGAATATTTCTTCATGTTTCATTTTGCACATGTTTTTCAAAAATAAAATAATTTTCTCAAACATCATTTATATTGACGATGCGATAAATATACATGTGCAGCTGCGTTTCTATCAAACATCGTATAACTAAACTTACGTTATAAACGGATAGAGATTCTTGACCGAGAATATGTGCTGCAAAAGCTAATGCACTTGCTGTTGTTCCTGTTTGACAGGAGTAAATGGAAGATTTTGATAGATTTACTCCAGCACCAGTAAAAACTAGAAGAACAAAAAACAAGAATATGATGTGAAAATCAATGCTGTAGGTACTGAGTTTACCTTTCTTAAGTTCATCGTTCGATTTTAAACCCTGATTTGTTTGATCGAATAGTTGTGAATATGGAACGTTCAATGAACCACGAATATGTCCAGCATTTGCACCTAGAAATCAATAAATAAATAAACTGTTATAATCAGAAATGGAAAAAAAACTAAACCATTAAATAGGCTGGGTGGTCGGGCATCAACAAGTTGTGGTTCTTTACTATTTATTGATACGAGATTCAATATATCATTATAGCTTTTTATCATTTGTTCATTGAAACGAACGGTAAATTTTCCTGTCTGAAAAAACAGTAATAAATCGACATGATTGTTTTTTTTTCTCCCTTCTCTACTTCTTCTGTTTTGGCAGGATTATTATCGGATGATTCAGTTTTATTAGTTTCTTTTAACCATTTAAGAAAGCCACCATTAAGAATTGATAAACTATTAACTCCATACGTCTAAAACTATATCCATCTGAGCAAAGAAACTAAACACTAAAAGTTACTTTAAATAGCCACCAGGCTCGAGTCGATGCATAGAACCCCATAGGTGAACGATCGTAGAGAACAATATGATCATTATTGGATACGCCCAAACGTGAGAGATACGATTCGAAACATTTGACTTCAGGTAAGCCTCGTGGTATTAATTTCGTTGGTTTTACACATTCCAGTTGATCGAAATATCGAGCTTGTGGAATATGAGTACTAAAAGTTAGCAATCGAACAAAATGGATAACACGGAATTAAAGAGATCTAGTGATCGAAATATTTTCTCTACGAAACTTACGATTGAAATTCTTGTTGAAATTGTTTTCCAATGTCTGCTTCGAGAATTGATATTCTTTTCGGTGGTGAACGTAGAAGTTCGGCTAATGCTTGACATGAAAGTAGCGGTGAAATAACAACTTTCGTTGATTTCATCTATAAAACAGCAACAAAAAATGAAAGAAAAATTTCCATTTAAATTATGCATTTGTTTTTGAATCGAAAACCACTCAGAGAGAAGATTAATCAAATAATCATAGAACGACTTCACATGTGCGATAACACAAGCTAACCGTGTTTTGATTCCACAACATGTTTCATCAATCAAAATATACAAAGTGAATTTTCATCATCGTGGTTTTTTCTTTAAATATTTTACAGGAAAAGATTTTTATAATACATGCATATATTTATTTATTTTATCTTAAAGCCAAGACATTTCTTTAATTTGTTTTCAACAATGAGCACACGGTTAGATTTGAGAGAAAAGTAGCAGCATTAGCAATTAAATACACAGCACAAGAGCAAAGCAATTTTGTTAAAATCATACACACGCATATGTCAATATATATGCATGGGTGTCTTCCAAAACAAAAATGAGAAAAAGAAAAAGAAGCTTCAGCGTATATTAATGAATGAAGAAAATTATTTTAAAGAAAAACAAAAAGACTCGAGTCACCGGATAGGTCTGTGCGTGTGTATTATATAATAAGAATTATTTCTGGCTACTTATCCTCTTATACTTATTAATTAAAGGAATAATGGGATAGTTAGAAAATCGAATCTGTTTTATAGAAGAACAATTATTGGTTATTCTGTACATTATTAAAATTTCAGTGAAAATTAATCTTAGAGGATTATAATCGATGAGAAACTGTCCAATGGTGAGAATTACTGTTATTTATTGCTGTTGAATTCATTGTTCGATCATCGGTCTAGAATATAGTAGAGAAAATATGTAAATAAAATTCTCTTGAAACTAACGGGTGAACAAACATTTTCGGTCACTCCGTTATAATCTAATTTTTTTTATCTATTTACAGTATTAATGTTCAGGAGTTTTTGTGGTTTTTCCCAAATCGTAATAAATCCATCTTGTGACGACGTAATTAAATAATTTTCACCGAAATAAATTCCATTTAAACGTTCGTTTGATATAAATTCTGTAATAACAGGTTCAATCATCTGTGTATCTTCTAATTTCGGACATAGATTTGTACCGAACGTATTTTTCGTGAGATCGAAATTTGATTGGCGGGACGACGAATTATTATTATTTGTTAATGCCGATAGTAGACTTTGATTTGTATCATCGGATGTTGTTGAATTTTTCGACGATATCGATTTAGTCGTACTTGTTCCATTTGAAAATAAGGGTATTTTTCGAGATTTTTTCGATGAACCATTGGATTGTGTTATTGAATTTGTATCGGATGTGTCATCAATGGATTTATTTATTTTGTGCGAATGTCGTATAATTGAAAGACGAGATGCCAACGATGACAATGAAGATTTTCCTAGTGATGTCTGCGTATTTGTTAGTGTATCAGATGATAATGTTGTATAACCATTTGTCGTCGGTTTCAATGGCGATATCAATGAACGCACTAATGGATTTTGTTTACTATTTGAATTTATTTTAAGAATATCTTCAGTTATGTCCCATAGACATAGACGATTATCTTGTCCAACTGAACCAATACGATAAAATAACGATGGGATAGTTGTGTCACAATATGATGCATCACTGTGTGAATGTGAGATAAATTTTTTCATTCCATCATTATCATTGTGCAAAGATGACGGTTGAATAAACGACGAGTAATATGTTTTAGCATTCATATACGAATCAAATGATATGGAATTTATCCATGATGTATGACCATTGCCACGGCATATTACACGTGATGTATGTTCGTCGGGATCCAAGCAAAACAGTGTAATAAAATCATCTTCGCCACCTGTTGCAATATATTTGCCATCGGGAGACCAGCATACCTATTTTGAAATGGCAAAATTAGGTCCGTTTACTCGTCAGTATTAGAACACAAAAATAAACTTACACAAAGAAGTCCACCAAAATAACTTTTCATGTACGCAACTAATTCCATTTTATCATAATTAAATATTCTTAGAAAGCCATCTTGTGATACTACAGCTAAGAGAACGTTATCGGGCGAAAAAGCAAATTCATTGATACTTCCATTACCAATCGACCAACGAGATATTGGATTGCGTGCTTGTTTTGTGTTATTCTAAAAATCGGAATTTTTTTCAAAAGAATTCATTTCGATAATTAATTAAATGACAAACTTTAGTATATGATATAGAAAAATTGTTTTCATCATCTTTTATTGTTGCATATGTTGGTTGAATATTTGTATCACGTTGATAATTAAGTTGTTCATCATAAACATATAAATAGCCGCTTGAATATGATGCAATAAAATATGTTCTAGGAAACGATAACCATTTGATACATGTTACTTTTGATTTATCCAAATAACTCTAGTTTATTACGACAATTATACAAGCGAGTCTTTTTCGTTTTTGTGCACTTACTCCTTCATTGAATACTTTTTGTTCTTTTGTCTGCATATTGATATGTTGTATTTGTCCTTTAGAAAATCCAACGAGAATATGTAAAACATTCGTATTTGGATTTTGAGTGATATCGTGACATGTAGATTGATGATTTTGTTTATAAATACGATGATCAATTGGTTCACCCAAATTTGGCTAAAATTTATCAATCATACTCCTTACGAGAAATTCTAACTTTGACATTAGTATTTTATTATCTAACAATTTTATTGACTTTTTTTTTCTACTCAAAAGTTTAAGATCGATAGTATGTAATTATTTATCTACCTGTGTAGCTTCAGCAAATTCGTAAATAATTAATTCTCGTCCGACATTAAATGCTAAAATATCTGTAAAAAACATCGTTCCATTTGGTTGATTTGCATTGGTTAATGATAAACGTTTTGGTTCAATAAAATTATCGTTTGTCGATGATGAACGTCTTGAACTTGCTTGACTATTTGTATCACAAATAGTCTCTACACGAGATAATAATGTTATTTTAACTGGTTCATTAAGACATGTACTTGCACCAATTTTACCGAGATTATCAATCAATGAAGATATTTTATAAGTACCTTCACGTGAAGTAAATTCAGTTTTAATTTCATCACTACGTTGAATGGAATCTTTTGGCAGACTACTACTAACAGGAGAAGTTACTGATGAAGCCACACAATGATTAATATTCAATGATTCTGTTCGAGCCATTTATATCGTCGGTTGATCGACGGATGACAAAAGAAAATGCTTTCAATAAGTACTTCATTCGAACGAAGTTTTTCTATTTAAATCAAGCATCCGTATTTCTTTATTTTTTTGGAGTTATTTTTTTTGCACGTAGATTTCCATTGTATTATCGCCATGTTGTTTGCTTTTGAGATTTCATAAGTTAGAATTGGCTAAGAGAAGAGCGAATAGTTGAAGAATATGAATTAATCATTAAATAAAATATTTCTTAATTTCGATACAATTTGTTTTATTTTTCACTAAAAATTTATAGAAAAACACAAATCTTATTCAAATAGATGTCACTTAAATATTATTAATGAAATTTTCATAAAAAAAAATATATATATATTAGAATTGGTTGATATAGTTTAATTGGTTACCAAGATTGGTCAAAAAATGTCAACATTTTCTCACTAGCTTAAATTGTATTTGTGATAGCTTTGTTTGTTTGTTTGTTTCATACGAACTATTAGTAAGATAATTCATTATGACCAAATATGAGAAGATGAAAGTGTAAAAAGTCGAAGGCTAGTTTATTGTATTTTTAACGCCTAAACGTCATGAAATGTGGATCATATAAACCTGGAGAAAGAAAAAAAACCGAATTGCTCATATGAGACATACACAGAGGGGGGTAACAACAGTCTCAATCTTCCTTGGAAATATTTAAACACTAGGTGGTAAACCCATAGAATGATTAGTCTTCACAAGCCGACAAGTACCTTTTTCTTTTCGTAAAACACGAAACTCCAGGGAGCTTGTCTGCCTTCATGGTCCGTCTTAGTTCCTTCTATTTTGGTGCTATTATAAATAGAAGAGTTCATTATGAAAAAAATTTTTGACAAATATATTCTAAGAGACCATTTAAATACGACTAGTGTAATAGTGATTTATTGTAAGGTAGACACAAGAAGCTGTTAAGTAGCAAAATCAGCTCTTTCGCGCATTGAACTTTCTATTATTCTAAGAATCAGTTCAAATGACATAAGTTGATTGCATCTTAAATATAGTCGTTCTATTGACTTCAATATAGATACCGTCAGCTTTTTGGATCACTAAATATTGTTCACGACAAATTTCATTTTTTTCATAAATCTAAATTTAGTAAGAGAGCACCCGCGATGAAAGCCTTAGCATATGTTCCTATTCTTATTTATAGGTACTATGCGTTATAGAAAAATGTCAAAACATGTCTTTGGTTTATATAATAAGACTTTATTTTTTCTAATTTATAAAATTCATGTTAATCTATTAGTATCAAAGAGTCTTTGACCAAATTTTATTTTCACTTTATGAAAATCTATCCTACGAAAAAAAACTGAAGCTAGTCAAAACAAATGTTTCGATTGAAATTCTTCGAATTTCATCATAGAAAAACTCTGAAGATAATAAATTTTATTTCGACACTGTCCGTTTACTGACTCCTATTTCATGTATTTAATCTTTTTAAGAGTTATATTATACCGCAAGATATTGATATCTGTTTTTAAGCTGCCATAAAAAATATTTTTTTTAATTATTAACAGTCAATATTTTGATGTTTTGTTTTTTTGAAAAATTCTTGACTTTGATTTAGCTTATTTATCCATTTGTAATAATATTTTCCGTTTAGTATCATATTTTACTTTAAATCAACAAGATGGCCATGCAGAAGCGCGCTAATCTTCGTTTACCACCTGAAATAAATCGTGTATTATACGTACGCAATCTTCCGTATAAAATTTCAGGCGAAGAAATGTATGATATATTTGGTAAATACGGTGCTATACGTCAAATTCGTCTTGGCAACACACCGGATACACGAGGTAAATCGAGTGAACTCTCTTCGTTTTTTCTTCTTCTTTTGTAAATATCTTTACTTTGTTTTTAGGTACTGCGTTTGTTGTCTATGAAGATATATTCGATGCTAAAAATGCATGCGATCATTTATCTGGTTTTAATGTTTGCAATCGTTATTTAGTTGTGCTTTATTATCAAGCAACGAAAGCATTCGATAAAATGAATTTAGAAAAAGAAAAAGAAAAACTAGCCAAGACACAAGCTAAATATGGATTGAACACATAATTTTTGTATCATTTCTTTTTGTTATTGCTATTGTTGTATTCTATGTATTTCAATAAAAATGATAAACAACTAATCATTTTACTCTTTGAAATTCTTTTTTAGTTTATTATTGTGGGATGCTCATACATTGTCAAATATTGATTTGAGTCTTTCATTTAAGATGCAGACGTGACAAACGAGCTCGAAACATGTTTATGCATGCGGTTGACGATTTAAATGAGAGATTAGTTGAATAACATGGGTATTGATTCTACGAGAGATATTTTTGTTCTTTGGATTTGAAGATTTTTCTTCGGGTTTTTTTCGTCTTTTTCGCTCTTGTGAAACGGAGGGAAGAAAAGCAAAGTTGTCGCCTTCATCAATGAATGACAGTAAAATAAAGTAAGCTTAATTGTAAATTGAAACCACACCGAGATCTTTCTCCTCTCGCTCTCGCTCTTTCACTATTCGCTTTTGTAACGTAAGTTGACAAATCTGTTTCGCTCTTATTTCGGGCTTCTTTTCTTCCTTCTATTTACCTTTTCGAGATATGTTGACTTTGTGTATCAGCCAACTCGTTTGTTCGACGTTTATCCATCATCATCACTCTGCTGCCGTGAGCTAAGCAGTCAACCATTCGTCGCTGAATGACAGAACTTGAAAATCAGTCGAGTTTTCTTTCTTCTTTCTTTTTTTTTCTTTCGCTTTTTCATTGCCATCGTTGTTATCGGTAGAAGAATGTTGAAAGGAAGCAGAAAATAAAAGAGTAGAGAAGCAGAAGTAAAAGTAACACGACTTTTCTTTTTCCTACCTAAAGCGATGTGAGCGCGAGTGTGCGTAAAAAAAAGCTGATGAGGGACAAACCGCAAAATTGTACATATTATGAGAGGAGAAGAAGAAAAAATTGAAAGACAGAAAAGAGGTGCAAGCGACCTTCGAAATTGGATCTGTTATGACAAGGTGAAGAAAATACAGAAGAATATATTTCATGTCCGAAAATAACAAATATCAATTTTCATTTTATTTTATTTTATTTTCTCTTTAACAATACAATGTCGGTTTACGACAATTATGCAAAGCATGATCTACGGTCAGTTTATTATTGTTGTTGTTTCCTTTTCTTCTTTTTCTTCTTCTTCTTTCTGTTGTTATTACAACTTTATCATGTCAACAGTAAATGTATCCCATTATGAAGAAAAAAAAAAGTTGTTTTTTTTTTTACATTCGATCTCCATCAGTTTACGTTTGTTAAGTTGTCCTTTCTTTATTTTATTTTGTTCAACTATATTTCATGTGTACTGACATTTTCAAACATCATTTTTTTTCTTCTTCTTCATCAATCATCAAGAAATTATTCATGCAGATCTGTATTATTCATTTTCCTTTTTTCTTCGTCCTTTTTTTGTTGAAACCGAAATAAACATTTTACAAAACTTGAGTGTTGGTTAAGAGTAAAACAATAGTGCATCGGTGTAGAAAACTAAATCCTGTCAAATTGACAATGAGATTAGTTAAATATAAAACGAATTTTTTTTTCTCTTTTATGTAATTCTATAGGAAATTAAAATGATCGTAGGTGTTTTAACAAGTATTAAGTCAATTTAGGTAGCATAAATCATCTGCGGTTTTTTCTCCTCACACTCTATAACCATGATACTCCTACACAAGCCAAAGAAAATTTGACGCCACTTTACAATGGAATCACTCATTATGAAATATACTCGTCGTTGTGGAAAAGTTCGTTCATCTTGTACGAAATCAATACGATTAATTCGCCTACTTAACATGATTGGTTTAATGTAATATGTATTCGCATTAATAAATATATAGTAGGTGTTGTTCTTTTCTTGAATTTAAATATTTCTGTACGAATGGTTAAGTGAATGACTTAAAATGTCCTTCTTCTTCTTCTTCTTCTTAGTAGAACTTAGAAGTATGCAGTTATATATATATACTAAGTTGTAGGCCGATGAGATGAATATGTCTTATCAACGGGCAGTAGAATATTCCAAAATAAATATTATAACTATTGCAGAAGCCTTGTACATCGATGTATTGATCTATGAAGTATGGATAAGTCTTTGAGGTTTGAGTTTTTTTCTAGATGAATTAAAATATTAATTTGAGAACTAAAAATAATAGAAAAGTTTATTTTAACAAATCGAACTACTCGTTTCTTCTTCTTCGCTTTCTTATTTTTCAATCATCTATCGATCTGCATAAAAAGCTATTTATTTGTATTGACTGGTGGTTAATCAATTATCACACGGCGGAATAAAGCAATCTATACCTCAAGTATTCTTTTCTTTTTTTTTTCTTTTTTGCTGAAAACATGTACTCGAATCTTACAGTATACAACAGCATCGACTATGATCTAGAAAGGAAAACTTTTTCTTTTCTAACAAAATAAAATTTGATTTTGAAAAGGAAAAGAAAAAAAAATTGGGATTTCTTCTCCAACATAAAAAAAATAAATCTGTCCCATAGAAATCGAGAAGAGAATTCAAAAAATACGAAGAAACAACAATAACAACAAAATATGTGACTGATGATTTTCTAGATGAAATTCAACGGTGGAACATGTGAAAATATTTACGGTGAATTACTTGATTATGAAATAATTCAACATGAAAATAATTTAATAACTGAATGTCGATTAAAACGACGCATCGTACATGTTCAAAAATGGATTGGTTCAACCATTATTTTTACTTATCTAGCTGCTCTTATTGGAGTGCATAAAAATGTAAAGAAACAAAAATATTTTTCTTTCCCTTTGAACAAAATAACAAATAATCTATTTTAGGATAGTAGTTTGTTGTTATTTCTCTCGATTATTTTATTAGCTGGTGTGATAATAAAAGCTTATTTAAAAGTAAAACGTGGTAAGAGATTTATTGCTATTTTTTTTCTCGTTCAAACTCATCTATTCATTGATTATGTGCGTGTCTTTATTGATGTTTCACGTCTTTTAAATAGAATGTGTTATTGTTAGCAATCAAATGGGTTTACAATTGACAACAACTTATGTAATTGGAAGACAAACAACAATTTTTATTAGTTCAAATCGAATAAAAGATATTTTAATCAATGAAGGCTTTCTTTCGGTATTTGTTTGATCTTATTCTAATGAATTTTACTCTTTTGTTTTATTAGCAACGTTTGATTTACTATTTGACTTTGATAATTAATGCGAACGGCGATACATCTATGTTACCACTTTTTGTTAAACTTCTACCTCGTTTATCTGTATTGAAATTATTCTATCGACATTTATATTCTGTTATTCATATGAAATTGAAATAAATCAAAAACAAAAGAAAAAAGAAAAATATGATTTTTCTTTGATTTCAGATTATATCATAATGGATCATCGGCACGAGGATCAACAGCGGCGTCAGCAACTGTTGACCATCGTTGACCGAGGCAGTGCGGAACAACTGTTTGTATGTTTCTGAATTTTCAATGGAGAAATTCATAATTCGATAAGTTTGTTTCTTCTTTCTTCATTCAAGACTTTCCTACAAGCATATCATCGAAAACCTTTTCGGAATATGGCAGAAGTGATGGCATATGAAGCGGCAATTGATGATCAGATTGACTTTATTGATTGCGTAGCCACACGCTATAATGTAACACCATTGATTATTGCAGCTGGCAAAGGTTCTTATGAAAAAACGAAAATTCTTCTTGTACATGGTGCTAATCCAAATAAACAATGTTCCACAGGGTTAGTTAATTGAGAATAATTTTCGTTTTCTTATTCGTCCTCCACTAGTTCACGTATATTTTCTTTGTCTTGACAACAACGTATTCGTTAAAAATGTGGCGAAATGAAAGTCTTTTTTTGTTTCATTTTCATCATTCTAGTACTAAAGACTATTCTATGTGTCTACATGTAATATGCATAATACACAATCAATATTTGAATTGTTAATTCGAGCATGTTGAATTTCGCTTGCGTAAAGACGTGCTCAACCTGATATATCAATTAATTTTCATGTAGTCTACACACATAAGAGTTGATAGAAATCGTTGAAAAGTGTCCAATATCATCTATCATAAGAAAATCGAGGTTAACATAATTAAACCATGTAACACTAGAAGAGTATGAAAAAAAGTCTCGAATACTCTCTAGAGACAAAATTAGTGTTTTTATCGTAAATTATTATTTGGATTAAAACTGATCGACCTTGAGTTATGGGCTTGTAATCGGAGTTTATCGAGCTCTATTTGCATTGAAAATATTAGAGTAAAGGATTAAAGTTTACACAGGGTTTTATTCGTTAGTCGGTGTTTGCTTTTTTGTTTAGGACTCTAGAAACTAATCTTAGTATTATAATTATTATTTTTCTTCATCTTAGGGATACAGCATTGAATTTGGCTGTTCATCGTCAAAAATATAATATCGTTGATTTACTTTTGAAATATCGTGCTAATCCAAATATATTTAATAAATCAGGCAAAACAGCACTACATCGTGCGGCCGTTTCATATATTGATGATAATGCGAATCATGTACGAGCATTGCTTAATGTAAGTGAATTGAATTTTACATTTCTTTTTTTTTATAAAAGATTATGCCAATAGAAGAACGTTGAGAAACTGAGTCTTTGACATTCGTACCTGAACGAAGATAAAATAAAAAGCCACTGAATTAACTATGAGCTTCTGGTCAGCTTACGAAAATCTCTGTAGATCGAAAAAATATTTCGTTTATTTCACTTCGCTTGGTGATGACTATTAATTGTTTATTATTAAGGCTGGAGCTGATCCAACATTGGAAGATCGAAATCAAAGGGTAGCTCTTGATGAAGCTGTTTTGGCTAATAAACCAGGTATAAAATCTCTGAAAAATAAAAATAAAATTAATTCTCTCTCTCTCTCGATTGAACAGACATTACCAGTGTTTTACTTTCTCATGATCGAAATTTAGCACAACGAGCTTATCGAGCCTCAATCATTGCCGCTCGTCTAGGTAAATTTTTATTATTCGCTTTTCTTTCTATCTGATTGTTCTAATTATTTTTGCATAGGTCATGATAAATGTTTGGAAACACTACTCGACTATGGTATGGATCCGAATATATGCGATCGAACACGTACATCACCGCTTCACGTTGCGTATGTTAAATAGAATTGAATAACGAAAATTGAATGAAACATATTTTTGTGTATAGAGTTCGTTCATTAAAATTATCGACTGCTCGTCTTTTGATTTCTCGTGGTGCTGATAAAAATTTGATAAATAATCGTGGTGAAACACCGATCGTTATAGCCGAATATTTACAACCGGATCAACGACAGTCGTTTATCAACGTACTTGTCCGTAAGTATATTTATAAAGAATACTTTTTTTGTCATATTTTTAGACAATAACACTAAAAAGAACAATAATCTAAATCCCTTGTCCTAATTAATCTTGTCTATAGCATCCGATATGAATGAAGAGAGAAAGATAGAAAAATTATCTTCAAAAGCGATACCTTCACCGGTACCAATGCTAAATCTAAACACAACTACTGACACAATATCAACAATAAACCGAGGTGTGCAAAAAAAAAGGAACTATCAATAAAATTGTTTGAACTTCTGCTTCTGATTTTATTTTTCGTTGATTATCACGCACTTATATTGATCACCATCTTAGTTTGTTTTTCTTTTGTCGTCTGAAGGAAATTATTTTTCTTAAATTTTCAAAAAAAAACGGAACCTTCCAAGTCATAAATTCAATTTTGTTTTCCTATTTAGATACGCCAAGAGTTGAAACATCTGGTTTTCACGCGTATTCAAATGGAGCTATGCCAGGTATAAATAAAAAAGTTTTAAAAAATTAAAAATATTTGTGCGTTTTGTGTGAATTTAAAATCGAACTAACAAAGTCTGACTTTTAGCCTTTAAAAAAAAAACACATATCGATCAGTAAGTGTCCCACACTGATGCATGAGCATGCCATTTGGTTTTGTAGGTTTTTTTGCACAAGTTATAGGTTTATTTTTCTTTTCATCACTGCTATAGCTGCTTTTCATTTACATTATAATTTTTTCCGAGCTTAATTTTAGTGCAATTTGATAATTTTTCTTTTTCTTTCTCAAGTAAATGCTATTCCGTATGTTCATCCATTACTGCGCAGTCATCCTAATTGGGCATTGGATAGTGACGAATTTCGAAGTCCAACTGATAATAATTCATCTGTACAAAATCTTCTTGATAGTAAGAAAGAAAATAATTTTTCTTTTTGAATAGTGTTTTTCTTTTTCAGCTACGAGTGGATCCTATTGGTGTTGTAGACAGAATAAAGATGCTTGGGTTATTTTTGATTTGAAACATCAATACAATATTAGTGGAGTGAGAATTATTGGATGGTAGGAAAAAACGAAAATAATTTATTTGACAATGATATTTTTTTTTTCTCTCACGTCAGTGACAATCAATCGACACCGAGAAATGGTCATATTGATGTATCAACTGCGTTTAATGGACCGTGGCTAAAAGTGAAAGATTTTACTTGTCCATTATCTCGTATGTCGTGAGGATTTATTATCCAACATCGACTCTCGTTCTGTTTTTTTTATAGAAGGCAATAAGAATGATGTGTTTTTTCAAGCATTAAAAACTCGTTTTATTCGTGTGTTTCTATCGGATAATTACGGCGGTGATGATATTCGTGTGCAAGGCATTGGATTCTATGGAGTTGATATGCGTCTAGTAGATTTACTTCGAGAACATGGACTTGAAAGAAGTCTCCCGACGTTATTAGCGAATGTAAGAATTTAATTCTCTAAGAAAATTTATTTATGTTTGAGTTTTTTAAATAGAGTATTAATGATCTAGAATCATTGGACGAAAATCGAGATGAAATATTAAATTCATCCGTAAATATTATTTTGAAAATTTATTTATATGAACTTTTTAAAGCTGTGTCTTTTTTCTTCAAGGACAAATATTTGGATGTCAACGACCATTTTCAATTTATACGACTGATGGAATCGCTAAGATGTAAATAACAACAAAATTAAGCTTTTAAATCATAGGAAAATTTTTTGTGCTTTAGCACCAAAATTGACGCATCTCGAATGGTTTAATCCACCGCAACCGACTGTTATTGCTGGTGATAAATTACAAACATTCAGTGCGGCTGGAGATGAAGGAGTAACGGATCGTGTCAAATTAGAAGAGAGATGTAAGATTTTCTTTTTTTTCTCTCGTCACTTGATCGTAAACAAAGAGTGTTGAAGTCTCTTCTGTCCGGAATTCAAGCACACAGGAGAAAAAGAAGATTTTTTTTAATTTTTAGTTGAACAAAGTTCACAAATTCGAACAGTACTCATGCGAGATCTCGAACCAATTCAAGGTCGTTCATTAGTTGACTTTCCTGATTATGTTATTCGAAATCGTAAGAATTTTTCTCTTTTCAAATTTAAGTTCACGAAATAACTCTTTCTTTTTTGTCTTTTTCTTCAGCTGGTCGATATAAAGTACGAGTTGTTAGCGTTGAATCACCTAATATACAAACTCCATGGCAAGATATTGTAGTTGGTAAGTGTATTTGTTCTTAAAGATAGTTGACTTGTTCTCCTCCCTCTGTCTGTCTGTTGTTATCTCTCGTATGATGGTAGTTTATATTTATCAAATCATAAGTATATTCTATTCTTGGTAGAATTCGTTTTTTTTTGTTGATTCTAAGTGTAAGTTTATTATCACACTAGATCATTGCGCTCGTTTTTCATTATTACTGCTGCTGCTGTTGCTGGTTTTAATCGAATTTGTTAATATTGTTCTTAGAGTAGGCTTCAATAATCAATATCTACTTTGCTCGATAGAATCCTATTCTATCCTTATTCTATTCTTCAGGTATTTTAATTAAAAAACTCAGCAGTAGCAGCAGCAACAGCAGCAGAATAATTCTATTCTTAATCGAATGACACAATTGATGATTCGTAAAGTTGTTCCTACAAAATATCCAGATATCGATAGTGATTCTAATCACAGCTATGATTATTCAATGAGTAATCAAATTAAATCTGTAACACCGAAAATATATCGTTTACGACCACACCAACAGACCCCTAGTGTTGCCTCAAGGTCGTCGAATGATAATGAAATAAGTTCAAATAGAAAAAATGATAATACTTTAACACCAACGAAATTTCGTCTTCAAAAAATCCTTTCTTCATCGAATGATGATGACAGCAGTACGATTATAATGGGAGATTTTATGTTAACTAAAAATTCAAATCAAGACCTTAGTGTTTACAATTACAAACCAAAACATACACAAATAGCATATAAATACAAAGGCATACTAGACAGTTCAGAAGTTCAAGCACGTGCGGTGACTGCAATCAAATCACTAGTTCGAGAACAAAATCGAACTATACCATCCGATTCAATACATAAATCTATGAGCTATAAAGAATTTCGTCCGTCGTCAATTCTTCTTCGCTCATTAACGGGTGATAATTTAAATAATTTTGGATCCGAACGTGTTTTTCGAAAGGCTAATTCTGTTTCAACAGATGATTCAGAGAGTGATTCAGGCGAACCAAATGATCGATATTATTTTGGTGAAGAAACTGACTATAGTGTAACAAATGGTGATGACGATGAAGTTTGCTTAGTATTTGGTCATGATGTACTACCATCAAATATCGTACAAAATCCAACCATAGTACAACAGGAACCACAACCAATAAAACGACCGACGTATAGAACCTATATCAATTATGTTAATAATCAAGCAGCGGATATTATACTTCAACAAGTAGTCGATGTTGGTACATCTGTCGATTCTACTCTACTAGATGAAGAACCATCAGATAATCGAACTTCTCTTTTTCAAAAGTCATCTTTCGATAATCGAGAATCAATATTTACCAACCAAAGTTCTCGTAGCGAAAGTGAAACCTATAGAGTTAGTCAACAAACAAAAAAACAAAATCATGATGAAGAAATTGTTTTGTCTCGTTCACCAAAAGTTCGAAGCCCAACAAGTGTATCTAAAACGAACTCATCAACAATCCATTCTTATATAAATGTAGCGATGCCTTCGAATTCTGCAATCGATATGATAAAAAATGCAGAACAATCATCAAGAAAATCATCGCGAATTACAAATACTGCATCAAGCAGTCAACGATCAACTTCTCAGCCACCATTAGGAAGAGAAACATTACTTGAAAGGAATCGAGTCATGGATTCACCATTAATACAATATGAAAATTTTAATACTAATCCAGATTATGAACCGAGTTTATCCCAGAAATCAGTTAAAAGTCATGAAAATCATCGCGGTTTTCTTGATCTATTTTGTCGACGCAAAAAAATGGACCAATCAAAGAAAAAAAAGGAGAAAAATAAAAAATAAAAAACTTAATGTACTTTTCATGTTTTTGTTTCTGTTTGATTTTCTTCCGTACATCATTCTATTACTTTCTCTCTTTTTTCAAATACATTATTTATGTCTAGTGTTGAGGATAAAAATGTCAGAAAAAGCAAAAAAACTAACTACTTCTTATAATAACAAAACAGAAGCAATAGCGAAAACAAAAAGCAAAAAAAAATTTATATATGATAAGAGACTATGAAAAGTAAGCGTCGGCATAAGCCAATCAGATAAATTTTAACATCAAAATAATTCTTTTCATGATTATTTTTCTTCTTCTTATAAATAGGTGCAAAACCACCAACATTTCCAACTGAGAAACCTATACCTCGTCGACCATCGTCAACACCGCCAACTGATATAGAGAACGAATTCATTGAGCCAAGACCAAATTTTGGTCCAGGTAAACGATTCCCGAATACACCAAGACCTAAACGTGATAGACGAGACGACGATTCTGGTTCAATTCCTGACAAGCATAGTTCAAATCATCAACCAAAAATTGACACTGAAAAATCGAAACTCGTCAATGAAAGTACACAATCGGAAGAAAAATTAACACGAAACGTTGGTACTATGCATGAACCAGTTCAAACAAGAAATTTCGGTAATGAAGTACAACCACAATCATCATCAACACAAACAACATTTTTACCAGCAAAAAAAACACCAAAAACAGATTATTCATTTATAGAACGACCTGAGCCAAGGCCAATTAAATATGATGATGATGATGACGATGATGATTATCATTCTGATCGACGAAGTCCTCCTATTCCAAGACAACCTACACCTCGAGTTATATACGATGATACATATGATATAATACTTCATCAATATATTAAATGTAGAACTCCATCGAATTCACCACCACGACGAGAAACAGTAGACTATGTCTATGATGGACATTATCCTGCATGTTCCGAAACACCGTACGACGATTATACAGTTTTACCAGAAGGTGCTCGTCATTCTCATCGACCGCGACCGCGATCGCGACCACCGCCATCAGCATATTCTCCTTGTACTATAGTTACACATCGATCACGTACATCATCACCACCACCACCACAACATCGACTTATTGTTACTCCCTCACCTTCACATCCAGTTCGTTGTCCATCGCCACTGCGTCGACCTCGTTCGGCTACTCCACGTCGTCGACCACAAATGCATTCACAAGAAACAGATACAAGTCTTGATGCAATGAGAAGAAAAAATCATGCAGGTGTACAATATGAACCTCTATCAACACGAGAAAAAGGCACAACACCTAGTTTACGAATAAGAAAACCAACAACAAATCATCGTTCGGCCACGCTTGACGCATCGATCTATTCTGAACATAGATATCCAATGCCACATTCAACAATACCAGTAGATTATAATCGTTCACGAAGAACTCATTTTCATCAACCACCAATAACTACCTATGATTACCGAGAACATCGTAATCAATCACCTTACGACGACTATGATGATAGTGGCGACGAAGAAGAAGAGGATGAAATTCGTTCAATGCATGATCAATCTACTATGGCTGAACTTCTTGTTTATTTAGATCATTACACACAATGTGAATCTCAACCGTTTATGGCAGATCGATATATTCAAACAACACCAACAGTCGACGACGATGATGAACATGGAAATACATTTGACAATGGCGAAGAATCATTTATTCGACAATTACCACGTAGTGGTTCAATATCGATTTCACAACCGGTTATTATTCAACCAGATACATTACCACGTCGACATCAACCACAAGCATCTCCAACACGGCCGACGCGTGATGGCCTTGATTATACAGGAAATATTCTTGAAGTTTCATTACATCATGGTCAATTACAACGAACAGCATCTATACGAGACTCACATTTACTTAATATTGGCACGGAAAATATTCTAAACCAACCAGCTGCACATGAATATGCGACTCCATTTGAAACACGTTTTATATATGAATCAGATAGTTCATCGACATTAAGATCCAGAAAGAATGGTTCAATGATCGCACCTGTTCTTAATTCAGCACGAACTCATATGCTCACTCGAAGTCCAGTACGTCAATCGAGAAGTAATGGAAATTTTTATCTATCAACTGCACCATCACGTTCGAGTAATTCGTCGCTTCGTGTTGATATAACAGCTGAAAAATCTTAAAAAAGAAAGTCTTTGTTTGTTAGTTTTTTTTTACTCTGTGTTCTATTTCGAGCTTTAACTATCTCTTTTTGTGGATGATGATAAGAATTCTGTTTTGTTTTACTCTAGGAATGAAGAAAAAAACACCGGTTTCTGTCGTTTTTTTTTTGAGTTAAATATTTTTGCTACGATATAAAATTATCTATTCTATACATCATTATTTTTTTTTCATTCTATTCCATTAGCCCGTGATGATCAGGAAACAATAGATTTTTCTTCTTCTTCCTCTTCGTATTCTTTTTTTTTATTAAATTAATCTTCTTATGTTTAGTGAACAGTGATCATGTGTTTCTCTTTTTTTCTTCTTTGTTTTTGTCGTCTTATATTGTATCAAGCATATGTGGATAATAAATAATAAACAAGTATTGCTTCATATTTGTGTTAAACCTGTAAGTTTTCTGATTCATACTACGATAAGCGATTGGTGTGACAGTGGCCAATGAATGGTTTTTATACTTGTTTTTTTGTTGTAGCAACTGCAATGACTGTTACATAATTATAATCTTTCCGTATCAATGGGCCGAATATCCGTAAAAACACACAAATTCGTTCGTGGAAACGCACGTCCTGATGGTAAATGCTTATACTGGTCGGCTCTGAAAGTATTCAAGCAAAAGATTAGTTGTGAATGTAATAAAGGTTTACGCATGCTGATAGCCGATTGGATTCGTAACAGTCGAGAACTACGTATTGAAGCTTTACGTAGTGGTACCACATGTAGAACTATGAATGAATATTGTTTGGCTATTGAGAAAGGAATACTATGGGGTGGACCTCCTGAACTTCTAGCATTGTCTGAGATCTTTGAAATAGTAATTTGTTTAATTTATGTGACAAAATCTCAGGGAGGCATATCTATATGGCCTATTCTCTACGGTGAAAATAATCTATTAGCAACAACATATGTTTGTATATTATACGATGGAAAACATTATGATCCATTGTATGTGATTAATACAGAAAACGTAAGTGATGAAGAAACTGTCTTCGAACGTAATAACAAGACAGTCAAAGAGTTGCTGAAGAATTTTATTCAAGAAGAATTTGAATGTAATTCATATTTACGAATTAAATAATAACAAAATAACAATGTTTCTTTTCTCTCTACGTAGACGAGAATAATATAAATTTCGATATTTTGACACCTGTTGTTGTCGAGGAAGTATCATCTGAAATAAATGGTATAGATTCACAAGAGTTTCAAAAAATATCGAGTTCAGTTGTTCAAGATGTGTCTGTAAAACGTAAAGCAGATGGTAAAACAAAGGATGCAAAAATCTTCCATTAATTATTTCATTACTCTTTAGAATTTGATACGATTGCATTTGGTCAAAACAATCAAAACCAAATATTGCTTGAGTTACCCGAGAAATATTACGGTTTGTCAAAAGAAAGAATATTTTCGACACTTGCTACCGTTCTATTTATAGTTTCGAATAAACGAGTGAAATCAAGTGCAATTGCTAGTGATCGGATCTCTACATTTCGTAAGCTAGTTTTCCAGAATTTCATATAATCATGATTCTAATAGATTGTAATGATACGAGTGCGATGACAATTGAAAAACTTTTACAAACGAATATGTTTGATAACAAGTCTGGTAAATAAAATATTGAAAACGAAATAGATTATTTCTTTTAATAATTAAATTTAATTACAGATGATGAATTAATGGAGCAAACATCTACGAATGAATGTTCAATTATTTCCATTGATGCAAATCAAACACAAGAAAAAAAATCTAATATGTCACCCAATGGTTTGAATGATCAATGATTGGCAATTGAAAAAACTTTTATCTATACAACATTTTTAGTAAACCTCTTAATTTTAACGTCATGAAAGAAATGATCAACATCTTGAAAGAAATATTTCGTTGCAGTTAAGCGACACCCTCGTATTAGTTTCTGAATTGACAACTTACTGATTATTTGAAAAGGTGTCACCCGATTCTTCTTATTCACTGAGAAATAAAATAAATCTTGATTCAAGACAACGAAAGACAGAATTATGATTAGTTTCATCTTTAAAGCAACTAATTTAGCGCAAGTTTTACTATAATATACAATTATATATACAACAAGTAACGCTCATTCTACGGATTCACCAACCCTTTTCTGAAAGAATGCTTTCTCACCAATACAAAGAGCAGAAAAATCCAGTTCACTGCCAATAAGATAATTGGTTTAGTTGATTTGCAACTTTTAAAGATAGCCGCCAATGGGATTTCTGTTGCATGATGTCAGCTTTTTCTAATTCTATAAAATAACTCCATTTATTTTGCTGTTAATGACCAGCTAAAGTGCTATGTGAAACAAAAACGTTTAAGTATTTACAATTTTCGGTCGTATTATAACAGATATTTGTGCTAACGCGGACCCTCTAAATACACAGCGCCATTCGAGCTGAATTTCTCTTACTATTACTTGATTTCGGAAAAATAAATGTATAAATCTTTACTATAAGTGGCATTGGGGCTTCCGTTCATTTCACATATCAATATATGGGTGAATCCATGGAGACCCATCCATTTTGGAAAAGTTTTTTTTTCGATTTTTTTTCAGTCGAAACTTCCGATACCCTGTAGAAAACGCCTTCGATGAAATAAAATATGATCCTGCTAGCGCAAAATATCGAGTTCTGGTTGATTTTTTTCGGAACGACTATGGTATATTGTCAGACAAATGGAAAACACCTGAAAATTTTCTAAAATATCTTTTTCAGAATTTTTTCATGCTGAAAAATATGAACGCTGTTTAGAAACACGTTAGATGGAAAAAGAATTAGACCATTACTATTGAAAGTCTTGAGTTCTGAATCATTTCTTCTGAAAATAACGATAACTGTCGTTTGTCATGCTGAGTAACACTAATTTATTTGAAGGATTTTGTTCCTTTCTCAAAGAAACGACCTTGACCATACTTTCCTCTTAGGACGGCGTCGAACCAATGACTTCGCCCTCTTACCTCGGGGAAAAGGCATCAGATCGTCACACAAAAGTGAGACCGCAGAATCAAAAGTGACAACATGCTACTGAATGATAAATTTTCGATCTCGTTGCAAGAACATCTTTAAATGTAAAGTCTCACATACAAATATCGCGACTCCGGGCGAATAAGATTACGAGATGAATCATCGGATATTGGAAAGGGTCGATTACCAGCTAGTACTTTTTCTGATTTCTTTACAAAAGTATTGTGAACATCCGACAAAACATGTAAACTCTACTCGTGTACCCAAAGGAGTAGTGCATGTATCGCCACATCTATCGATGTTTTTGATTTCTCGGTATGATGCGGCTGACGACCTAATACGCTGATTATGTCCAAGATGTCATGCATTTGAATGGAAGGAAATGATGACTCGTTCATCAATGGAATTAAGCGATAATGAGTGCCCCATTGAAGATGAAGCCATGGAAGAAGACTCTTCTGTTCATGATGGGTGTGGGTGAAGCAGTTAGAATAGCAACACCCACACCCTTCGGACTCGGGTCCTGTTCCGAAAAAAGTGATTTTTCAGCTTTCTATTCGGCATAAATATAATAACGAAGGGACATTTTTGTACTGACATTGCTGACACTTTCAGATTTATTCAATGGCATTTCGGTCAGATTCAACATCAAAATGTTTTATTTCCACGCCACTGTTTCCAAAAATTCGTATGTAGAAAGGTCTTTCAGTTGTTAACCGACACGTGGAATACTATTTCAGCCACCCCCC
>OENM01001039.1:5159-27527 GCA_900239745.1 Rotaria magnacalcarata
CATGGATGGATAGAGAATTAAATTCTGCACAAAACTTGCTATTCATCTATTTTATTTTTCTTCTTTCATTCCTTCAAAAATTTCTTTTTCTATCGATGACTCATCGAAAAAAAATGCTTTTTTTGACTTCTCCCTCTTATATCTCAGCCGGACAATGACTTATGGAGCTGAAATTTTGTGTGGTAGTGAGAGATACATTAAGGAATGTGAGAAAGAAAAAGATCTAAGATCGCACTACAGGAACTGGAATTACAGGGGAAAAGGTTAAAAAAATACAATTGTACAATAAACTTACGATTCACTCATATATATATATATTTCTTTTAACCACTATTTCTAATTTAGATGACTCGCATAATTCGTGCAAATAATATTTATCTTTTTCAATCACGAATCGAGGTCTTTCAGTTCTGGAAAAAAAATACAGCAAAGGGGCTACTCCTTTTTTTATAATACTTTCGGAAAACTTCAAGCGTTCGATTAAAATAGGTCTTAGTTTAATTAATCTACCGGTAATTGTTTGTAGATTGAACTATGAAATGTTTTTTCATTAATCAATTGTCTATCGTAGATTTGTATTGCACTTTTCTGTTGAAAAATTGTATAAAGTAAAATCTTATTTTCACTACAGGCGATTTGAGCAGAATGAAATTTTTCCAAACTCAAAACTTTATTAATAATTATTGCATCCTTTGAAAATAATTTTGATCGATCATCTTGAATACTGTAGATCGAATCATGACAGACGGCAATAAATCGATCCATAAATGAACACCTAAACAAAAAGAAAGTTGTTAGCGCAATATTTTTGAATTTTACGTGTGGTACAAGGTGTAAGCTGATCATAGAGATATTGTTTAATTCTATTTTTTTTTCTACACCATCGCTTTATTTAATCCACCAAGGAAGTAGTTGGTATGCTATAATGTGACACGTCTAAGATGTTGGTAATGATATCTGACTATCATCTGTAAAAACTTGTCGGATAAGTTTTATTTTTCAAGAAGATTTTACCAATGAAGATCAACAATTGGTTCATATTTCCATTTGAGATTTTGTTGATAATGTCCATCGCTACGAAGTAAATTAAGAAAATGATTACGATTATCATAGCATATAATATTTTCTGAACTGGATGCTATTAAAGACATTTGAAAACGCGTATGAATTATATTTGCGAATTTCCAATTTTTTCCTACATCAATATTATTGTCAATATCATCATTTGAAAAAAACGATGAAGATAATACTATGGATGATTTATTAGATGTACAAGTTATTTTTGATAAACTTTGATTGGATTTTTCTATTAATAATTCGCCGGCATTTATTGATTGCTTCACATCATTTGCCATATTGGAATGAATTTCTTTAGTAGAATTTTCTAATGACTTGAAACGTAGATTAATTTCAACAAAATTCGATAAATAACTTTGTAATTTAGTAAATAAAATTTGTTTATTTTTATCATCGGATGAATATAGAATTAATAATATATTATAAAATTCATTTTCTAATATTTTTATTTCTGACAATAGATCATTCAAATCAGTCTAATATAAATTTTACTTTGTGAATAGAAAAAAAAAATTTATCTATTACTTGTTGATCTTGATAGGTTTTAGATTGATGGTCAATTGTTGATAGATTTTGAAATGATCGTTGTTTATTAACAATTAAATTTACGAAATCAGTACATTGATCTATACCAAATCGAGCAAGTTTTGTTAAAAATTCTCCTAGATGATCACTTTCATTTCTATCACCATATACACATGATGAGTAAGATGTTAATATATCTGACATTGTAATTAGTATCTATAAATATGATCTACAAAAATAACCTTTACATGGATTTTTAATGCAAGTTTCATATTTTGTTGTTTAGAATTTAAGTCGTTTGAGATAAAATACGAAAACATGAAATCTAGAAGATTTTACCATAGTGACCATGCATGAATGTAGAGAAGTGTTTTGAGACTATCTTTTCGTATCTTAAAAAATGCTTCTTATCGTATGTAAGATAAATTTTCTTTAGTTTTTATTGCAAGCAATCGACATATACCCATGTACTCAAGAACTAAAAACGAATAATATTTATACTATCGTCAGTTTTAGTGAAGAAAACAGCGGATCCTTTTGAATTGGATGTCTTCGAAATAATTTATGAATATGGAATTAGTCCGATAATTTAGATGCAAAGTTATTGAGACTCTGTATGAGTTAGAATCAGGTTTCATTTTATGATTGTAACTTGATAAATCCAGCACTCGTTGATTTTGTTTGAGGGACACCAAACATCGTATTTAAAACTCAGTAGAGAGAAGCAACGGATTTTATCAGTTAAAATCTTTTTAAAAGTATACATATTCAGATTTTTTCCTCCTCCATTTATATCTATCGAGACATAATCTCCCACTAATTACATTCAAGAGCAATATTAAACATAGAAAAACAAGAATGTTTACTTTCACATTTGTTTACTTATAATAACAAACTGTTCAATAAAGGCGAAAAAACTATAACCAAAAGAGAAAAGATCTTTTTCGAATATTGTTCAAAACAAATAACAGTAACAAACAAATAAACAATAACAAACGCTTAGTTTCTTTTTTTTGTATATGTTCACAAATCTCGTTTGAGATTTCGATATTGAAGTGTCTGAATTGAACATTCAGAACGTAAAATAAACACTTGATGGTCATTAGTAATACATAAATGTTTTCCTTTATCTAATAATTTCTTTCTTATTAATTCGTTTGTATCTAAATTAACAAGAATAAGTTGCACAGGTTCAGCAAGTATCATAAAAACATTTTCTTTATAACAACATTTTATATCATAAACATTTGAACAGTGACATAATGACATTTGTTGTATACACAACATTGTTTCAAGATCGAAAAAATAAATTTGAATATTTTGTTCATTTTCAATTTGATGTGGATTATTTATTGTTGATAGAACTTCAGTCTTTTTAACAATAGCAAATGTGCTTTTATTTAAACAAAAACCATGAAAACCAAGTGGAATCAAATCATGTTGAATATGATTATCAAAATGACGTAAACGTTGGCCCGATCGACGATCATATAGATCAATAGAAACACATTGATGTTCAATCATATAAATATACCAACCATCGGAATGCGGTGAGATACGTACATGATGGAATGATAAACCACGAAAATTGATTAGCTTATTTACTTGTGGCACGTGTTCACTGGCATATGGATTTGTATCATATGGATAGCAAAGTGAATAAAGACCTAAGTTACCCACACTAAAATAGATAATCAAGTCATAATAACGAAGAAGAACAAGATGAAGTATTTCAAATGAAAACTCTCTTATTTCGTAATAAAACTAATCGTGTAGAGGGTAGTGTAAGTTTCTATTCTTATTCTTCGAAACACCGAATTGATTCTTCATAGAAGTTTTCTCACTGTCATTCCATTTGTGATTCTTGAAGATAAGAACTTTCCATATCATCAAGTTGCTTCCAACTTTTTCTTTTTGGAATCAATGCTCACAGAGATATGACACCTTTATATTGTTAATCTTTGTAGAATTCGAGATCGATATTTAGTATAGTATCGCCTTCTAATAATTACTTAATAATCTTAAATAGAACCATATAAATAAATTGTTCTTGTATTGTTTACTCGAACTGTAACTACTGATTTTATCTATCATTTGTTATTCGGATGTCTTGAAATTGGATAACGAATTAGAACTCTTTTAATCGTAAAGATTTCTTTCTTCAGAAGTAGTGTATCGTTCACGAAAATATACATCCATAAAAATTCTGATACATAAAAATCAGATAGTTAATATCTATGCTGGATTTTGTTTCTTTCTACAAATAACTCACATGAGATAAAATTTACTCCAAGGACACCATGTTATATCCCAAAGTCGAGCATTATTTGCTGTTACTGGTGCTAGTATACGGTAAACTTTAACACCTGATAAATTTACACCGGATACTGTTGAATAATTAAGAAAATTCTTTTCGATAACATATGAAAGTATAGTACGTCCATTGGATGCAATCATATCACACGGATGAGCCAATATAATACTTGGACCAAATTTGAAATTATTCAAATTATTAACATTCAATGCACTACTAGTATTGTTAAAACTATCATCACTATTCTTGCCTGAATCCACTGTTACTGTTGACGATGAAATATCAGGAGTCATTTTCGTAATTGGATTTGGTATAGATTCTAATGGTGTTGGTGATTTTTCTGGTGGATATTGTGAAGATATCGAAGAAAATACTTCGGTTAAATACGATAATAGATTATCAAGATCACGCGCAGGTGTAAGAGTAAGTTTTGATAATCGATGAGTACATTGTTCAAATTCATCAGCAAATAATTCAAATGTTTCTGATGTATTTCCATGATACATAAGACTTTTAGTTCGCATATATTGTACAGCATCAAGTATTTGCTGTAGTTCAATCTAAATTTTTGAAAAATTTATTATGTAAAAAAGTGATTCGTTAAATCGAAAGAGAATTTTGTAAAGATAGTTGTTTTTCGATCAGTCTTAGTTTGATTAAAGAAATTTCATGAAAGCAAATTGTTTTGACTTTTGATAAAATAGTTGCAGAGAAAAACAACTTGACATTAAGGAGAGTCTCTCTTCTCTGGTTGTGGTACAATATTTACATCAAATGAAGAAACCAGAATATCGAATTGAATTCACATCTCGAGCTCCTAATGGACTATTCAAAGTATAATGGTATTTGACAAACTGGACTGACTGTCTTTCAAATTCTAATATCTGAAGAAAGAAAACAATATCGATTGTAGATGGCGCTTTAAAAATACTCCATTACCCATGAGGACTAGTTATAATTCATATATCAGACTGCCATATTTGTATTTCATTTCTCCCTCAATACTTTACTAGAATAGACGAAAAATTTAGAGCATATAGTAATTATTGATTGCGAAACTGAATCTACAAATTAATGGCCCAATCTCATGTTTGTTTGACACAATATGGTCAGAAAACGAAAATTTGAAGTCAACCTCAAACATACTTGTGCATTTATTGCTTGTTTTTCAATATCATTTCGACAAAATCGTCGAATTTCAATTAACTGTTCAAATATTTTATTGAATGTTTCATTAATTGAATGATTTATATCGTCTCGTTCTATTTCAAATAATTTTTGCTTTTGAATTATATTTTGTTGAGAACGATTGAACAATTCTATTAGATTATTCATATTTTCATTTGTTAATAATACGCATAAATGATATCTTGAAAATCTCGACAAAAAAGAAACAATGAAAACTTAATGTATCCACAGGAATTTTTCGAAATGAAAAAAAAACAAAAGCGACAACAATTGAAAACATTTAGAATGTTTATTAAGCGTTACACCTCCCCCATCATCAGATGAAGAAAAGCTACAAACAAATGTAAGGAAAACAAAAGCAAAAAAGATAGACAAACATTTTTTGCATTCAACTTTTTGATAAAGCTTCTTTTGAGAAGCCTTTTTGTTCTTTTTCAACAAAACATTTTGTTAGTAAGTCCACATCGACAACTTGTACATGTATCATTTGTACATAATTATATTTCGTTTCTCTTGGTAAATCATTGCCATTGATAGATTCCTCTTTAATATTAGGATTTTTTTCATCTTTAACCTTTTTATGTCGTATCATTAAACGTCTACTTAAATAATCACCAATTAATGATATACTTCCAACGCTTACATAAGAATTTGAACTTGGTAAAAATAATTCATAGTCCAGCCTCATTGATTCATAAGAACGTAATTTATCTGATGAAACATTATTTATACGAAACGGTAATCGAAATTTATCATATAAATTATACATTAAACGTGTTAATTCAAGAAAAAGTTCATCCAAACTCGATGTTTGTTTAAAACGATAAGGACTTTTATTTGTCAAGCTATTTTTTAAATTTAAATTATATTCATGCTCACGTTCAATGGATACATTCGACGGTTGAATTTCTAAATCTGTTATCAGTTTATCCAATAATGGATCAGCAAAATTTTTCAAATGTGTATCACGAATAGTAGTCATTGCTAATAATTGAATTTTATAGGTCTGTTCGTTTTTAACATCATATTCTGCACCGGACGTAAAAACATAATAGGGTAAATTTGTTTGTAAAAATGTTCGACGAACAAACGGTACAAGTATGGATGCCAATGAACCTAAACCGGATGATATTAAGGAACGTGATCGTGGGTCATCAGCACTTTCAAATGTTGTTAAAATGTGACGACTTTCATTTATATTCGCACCCAATGCTTCATATATAAAAGGTTTTGTCAAACTTATGGATGACATTTCTTGAAAACCTAATTTTGATAATTCGGTACATATAAAATGAACAAATTCATGTTTACGTAATGGTGCTACACCAAGCCAATAAGGACCAAACACTGATACATCACTTTTTTCTACGTGACATAATTCATGCCAGGATTTAGAATTAAATGCATGTTTAACAATAGGTATTGACGATTCATAGATAGTTATGCCTTCGGATGGTTTAGCTGGTACAGCAATATGTTGGGCTGCTGGTAAATGAAGACATGCAACAATAAATCGTTGATCAAATAAACGAAACTTTTGACGAAATTGTTCAAAATGAAGTTTTAAAGAAAGAAATTCTTTATCATTCATCATCGCTTCGCCACGAGCATATAGCGATTCATTTGATAATTTTGATGAATGAGCGATAGATTCAATCCAAGCATTATCGACACTCGTAATCATTTCGGATGCATGCTGGATTTCACTAAAAAATTACAAAAAATGATACAACGAAAAACAGATTGCGAATTGAAATCTTTATTGAAATCAAATACTCAAATTTTTCAAGGACTAAATTTAACGTGTTTTTGAAGATAAAAGACTTTGGAAAATGTTAATAAATAAATGCTTACAGATTTTCAGTCGCTAGTTTTGGTTTAGTCTCATTCAATGTACTGCTATCGGGTTGATATTTTTTCTTTCGTTTTTTGGTTTTATTTGTATCTGTTTCATTAATATCTGTCATTGTTAAATCACTGGCTTGCTTTTGTTCACGTAGACTTTCTTGTACATGATGTAAATCACGTAAACGTCTATATTCTTTCTTTTCTTTTTGCCAACGTTGATAATCTGATGCAAGTTGATTGATATCGACCATTAAATTACGTTGTTCACAGTTTTCTTTTAATAATTCAATATCACGAAAGACTTTTATCAGATGTAAATCGGGTAGCACTTGTTTTGGATAATCAGCTGAATTTAATGGATAGAGAGCTTAAAAAAGAATTAAAGTAAATTAAAAGGTCCTCTCCGACAATTACATATCGCAAGAAAAATGATCCATTCTGTTTAGTTGTTCTTTCATTTTTTGTGTACTCAAAAAAAAAAGAGTACACTATAGAATCGGTCAGTGTGTCCGTCCGTTTATTCGATAGTTCTTCACAATTACATTCGATAGAGCTGAAATTTTGTGCACAGAATTGTCTTNTCAATATCTAGGTCGAGTTCGAAGATGAGAAGGATCCGTCAAGAAATGGCTGAGTTATCGAAAAAATTGTCATTTTTGATCAGACCATCCCTGAGGGGGAGTACAGAGATTTTTCAAAAACAAAAACTTTTCTCAGAATTATCCGCAACATATATAAATCGACCCAGTTTTTAACGCTGATTCCGAATCTGATACTAGTTTTGAACTAAATCGTAGCTTTCTAACGAAACATCGCCTGAAAACGGTCTCAAAATGCTCAAAAACTGCATCCAGAAACCAACGTGCCTAGTTTCTCATGATAATTTTGGTGTTCAGACATTCTAGAATGACTCAGATGTCCCATGTACTTTTTGCAGTAGACATAACTCTCGGATGAAATCCGAAGTTTTCACATTTATTTTCTTTTGTAAAGTAAAATTTTAAGTTTGTTGTAAGTGACTTAATGTTACTGGAAAGCATATCACTTTCCGATAACTAGTATATTCTTATTATTTTATTCCTAGTACAACTCGGATACAACTCCCTTGAAGCGTTTTTGTTTGAAATAAGCACCTTCGATATATCAAACAAACGAAAAACCAACCTAATGTTCATAAAAACTAGGTCACTTTAAAATAATGAAAATTTTGTCAAAAGAAAGATTTCCAAACTATTGAAACTACATATAGTTTACTTTGCTCAATCGGATATCTTACATCTTTTGTAAATTCACAAAAGGCTTGATAAACTATTATGTAACTAGAAAACGAAGAGAAATACTGAAATTGACTATTCGTGAAAATGAGAACCTGATCAATTCAAACTTTTGTGCTAGTCGTATCACCACTAAAAGAAAGTGCTTTATCTTTAAAGAAACACTAAGATATACTATTGAAAATTTTGAGTAGTTATTTCAATGATTTTCGTTCCGGAAAAGATCTGTAACATCTTGGGATCAGATTAATAGAAATTATGAGAGTGAGAGTAGCCTCACATTGAAACATGACACTCATAGTTTTCTTCGAAAATCTCTGCATGTTTCACAATTTAAAAAATGTAATTAACAAACCTGATCGTATATGGTCATTAGGTGCCTTGACTGTATATAAAAGATCTTCATTAGTAAATGGATGGGTTACTGCTAACCGATGAGACAGTTGATAAATTGATCGTTGAAGAGTTAAGAGTTTTGATGAGTACATCTGAAAGAATAACAGAATATCAAGAAACATATACATAACAATGGGAAGAGTTTGAATTAGAATTTTGTTATGTTGATTTATTTTCTTTTTCATAGATCGATATTGCATAGTTAGACGATGATTGTTTAAGTGGAAGAACAAAAATTAAACCAGATTCACCACCAAATGCATACCAACAATATGAACCAAGATTCGGATTGAAGCGAATCTAATGGATGAAAATGATTCTTTACTTATTTATATAAAATTAAAATAAAAGAAACCATTACTTTATGTAACGCATTCAAAGAATGATTTCCAGCTTTACTGAAATCATCTTGTTTACTAACAAATTTTTGCTAAAGAATACAAAAATATTCGTTTTTTTCTAAATAAAAATCGTCAAAAGTTAGTTTACGTCACAACACAAATTTGCATCAAGATAATATTTATCAACTAAATCCGTATATGACGATTGTTCAAAAATCGGTTCACCCATTTCTTGATTAACTAAAAACATGTATAAAGTGTATGTCAGATTTTATTTATTAAAATTATTCTTATTCACAGCAATATCACAAGATTGTCAGAAAGTGTGAATAATTTTGGTGATCTATCAGAAGATATTTAAGACAAGCAACTAGATTATAACGGAGGTTGAAGATTTACTCAAGAAAAATGAAAATCTATTAGTACAATCTCTACGGAATGAAACTATAAAGTATCACAAAGATTCTGGTACCAATGAAAGTGAGAATACTCTATCAAAAAATATGTAACGCTACTATAAATATTCACTAGTGAGTCCTTAAAACAGGATACATCGGACACCGATCGGAAGCAATAGTTAAATTATTTCAGTCAAATTATTTGCTGTCGGTAACGCTATGTTCTAATGTATCAGTATGCACCAACTACACTAGATCGATGGCAGTCGCTAGTTACTAAATCCATACTGCACATACCTAAATCCATCTATTTTGAGATGCATGTCTTCATCATCGTTACACTCCATCTTCTTGAAATGCACGAAGTAGTTCACATATTACAATGAGACGTCATTGATTGGGGATGTCTGTCATGATCTTCGAGAGGCAGTTTCCTAGCATTAGACTTAGGCACTTATTTTAGATCATATCTTGCAAAGTCTTTCGTTTAAACTGATGGGACTATGTGGAATTATTAATCTCATTAGAAAAACAAAATTAATGTTTCTTACGTTTGGCTACTTCTTCTTGTCTATCTGACTTAACTGTTGCATTTAAATTAAATAATTTCTAAAAAAAACAAGAGATTTTTATAAAAAAAAATCCAGAAACTTTTCAGTTTTCTATTTACTAGTCGATATTTTAACGAACATTCATTTTTTCTTGTCCATCTTACAAAGTTTGTTAGTCGAAAGAAATACACTTGACCTAGAAGAAAACATATTGATAAAAAGAAATAACTCTTTTTTTCTTTGTACCATTCGAATCAGAAAGTAAAACAGAATCAAGCCATGGAGAATAATCAACACTTAAAACATGTTCAGGCGTAGATTGAAAATAAATATGTTTTGGAAGATTATTTGTTTCTGGTTCATATGTAAGATAAGCACTTGTTCGAGCATATGATCTTCAATTAAAAAGAAGAAACAGAATTTTGTAAATTTTTTTCGACTATTTCTTTTTATAACATACGGCGTAAATTCTTTTACGCATAAAAGATCACCAGTTAAAGTTCTTATTGCTGATTCTGTACCACTATTTTCAATATCGATTAAATGTTGATGATGATCATCGAAATCCCATACGCTTAAAACAATGAACAATAACTGTAACAAGATTTGCAACATCCTAAGTTTCTTATTTATACGTGAATCGTTTTGCAATATTAGCAATTGTTAAAACAAGATTTGATGAGTCGCTTAAGAATTTGATGTCACGAATTGGTGTATACGATGTTCGAAAACATCGAATAGGAAAAATAATTTTTTCTTGATTTGATTTCTACGTAAATAAATGAAAACATATTTATATATATATATATATGTGTGCGTATGAATGTCTTGATTGTTTTGCTGTTTACAATTTCAATAAGATGTTTCGCTTCTGTATTAACATGAAATAGAGCTATAAAACCATTACTATAACAAGCAGCAAGACGATATGGATCATGCTGAGACCAATCGATTGCTAAACATTGTGTAAGATTATTTGGGTCATTCAGTGATAATCGAATTGATTTTTTTGCTTGATAAAACGATAAAATTTTATTTGTCGATTCAGTTGATGATAGATATTGTTCAGAAAATATTTTATACAGATAAATTGAACCCGAACTTGTACCAGCAGCTAAGTAAGCTGATGGTGATGAACACGAAGGAGACCATTTTAAGCCCCATATAGCACCGGAATCATTTATTGCGATCAAACAAATCAACTGATGATGTTTTGGTGTTAAATTTGTTTTTACATTTGATAAATCAAACTTCCATATTTGAATATAATTTTTATATGAATAGATTTCATCGTAAATATGTTTTGGTATTAATGATGAACGTGAACAACCGACAGCTAAATATTGATGTGTTAATGAACATTTTGCAGTAGGCATCGAAAGCCAATCTAGAGATTGAATGGGACCAATACCAGTATTCAGTGTAAATACATTATTCTTATGTGCAATAGATTCAAATGGTTGAAGACTCTCACAGCCACCATCTATCTATATATATATATATATATAAGAAAATAAAATAATAAATAGCCAATTGAACGACTCAATAATTTTATCTATACAACAGATGCTGGTTAGTTAAGAATTCAAAGTAAACAGTAGCGCTGTAAATTTAAGTGTAATCGTAACGTGACTTTTGAAGAACTGTGAAACCTATGATTAACATGTCGCAATGATTACTTTTAAAATTAGTTATCAATAAGATTATGAACTTCACATCTAAATCTAAAGAAATATCCATTCATTATAGCTAATCGATTCTGATATTTTCATTATTCGAGCTATCTTCTTTTTACCATAGACGTATACAGTGAAGCAATCTAAGTTTAGGACATTTCACATAAAATCCAGTGAACAAATTAGATTGGCATATCATATTTCCAATCATCAGCTGTCTCTTATAATAGATTTTCACTATGGAATTAACGTAACGATGCTTTTTTTTGCTATTTCTTCTTTTTTTATGTTTTAAAAAAAAGTGATTCGAAAAGACTTCTTTACTTTTTTTTATATTCGTGTCAGACTGATGATCGGCCGATCTTTGTGATACTAGATCAATCATTACAGAAATCCTTCTATGCTATATCATTTACATAATGAATAATTGCAAGTTTATAAATGATTTTCTTATACACTCTCATGATAGTAGAGTAAGCACTAAGTAATTGATTTTGTTCTACATACATTTTGAGAAAGTTGAATAGGATATGTATCAGTTAAAACTTGTTCTGTCATTTTTGAATCTTTGATAAATTCAATTTCATTTTCATTATCAAGATAATCAATGGCTAGTTGTCGATCTTGATTGCGACGTTGTAATTTTAGTGCAACGTCAAAGGCTGTTTCATTCAACGTCAATGGATGTTCTATATAAATGAAGCATTGAATACAAAAAAAGAGAATAATTTATAATTATATAAGAATAAATACGTGGAACAGGTCCATTGTCTATTGTATTTCTGTAATTTCCCCAACTTTCTGTTTGATCTTTTGATCGAATTGCTAATGATTTACGTTTAGCAGCTGAAGATCGATGATTTGGCCGTGCAACATTTTCATCTTCATCATCTTCTTCTTCTTCTTCATATTGATCTGATTCTTCTTCAACTTGTTCATCCACATATTCCTCTTCACTACTGACTTCTTTGTCTACGGATAACAAAACAAAATATATAATTTATTAGCAAATAATCTTCGGTAGAAATATTATTCTTAGAAAACATACATTTCTTTTTTACTTTAGCTGCTTTTCTTTGTTGAACAACCATGGCATTCATTGTTAGTAAATTTTCAATTTTTGGTACACTTGCTGAGAACAACAAAAAATCATGAACATATAATTATCTCAATGAAATAAATCTTACGTTCATCATTAGGTTTCTTTTTCTTAGTTTTTTCAACATTAGGTTTGATTGTTTCAGTATTAGGAACAACATTGCTTCTGGAAAGAGAAATATTTTCAGAAAACTATCAAACACTTTGATTTTCTCACATACTTTCTAGGACGGCCTCTTCTTTTCGGCGTTGGATCCATTTACTATTTCTATACAAAAATCTAAAACAATTTATGAACCTTTTTGTCCATGGTGAGATATTATTTTATTTGTTCGAATATAAAAAAATATATAATGGAGCGGAATAAAAAAAAGAAAAATTTTATTAAGAAATAGCTAATGGAACATGCCGTTTTAATAATTTTTCCTTAACATTCTTTGTTAATGATGAACTAAGAACATCAGCAAGTGTCGTATCAGCAAATAATCTTGGTAAAACTTCGATACATCCGTCTTCTAATGGATTAATTAGTATAGCTGCAATAATATCTTCTTGAGCTCCACGTATATCTTCTGTTAAATACTTAACACGTGATCGAGATACGTAATATTTTGCAATTGATGGATTGACATCAATAGCTTTTGTTAGTTGTTTGGAAGACTCCTTCAAAAAATAACAACAAACGAAATATTTAAAAATAGACACTCAACTATGCAAACCTGATAGCGTTTTTCTTTATAATGTTGTTCAGCATTAGTAAAAAATACATCAGAAATACGTAATCTTATATCATCATTTTGTGGTGCTATTTCAAGTGCTTGTTCATAATCTTGCAAAGCAAAAGAAACGTTCCCTTTAGCAAAAAAACAATCTAGCAACAACAAAGACGAACAGAGATATGTTTTCTTTTCCGTTCGAAAATATAAGCCCTAACCTCCTCTATTAATATATAACTCAGCTATTGTTTTATAGTAGGTAAGTGCTCGATTTAATAATTCAATGGCATCATCATAGTAGCCGGTTTGCAAACATTTCAAAGCACATTCGTTATAGATAAGAACGAATTGTTTGTGTACTTGTGAATAAAGTTCATGTTCTTCATTATGTCCAATTTTATCCAAAACAAGTAAACATTCATCAGTTGCTTGTTGAAATTTTTTCATTTTTCGATAAGTTATACTTCTATATAAAATAAATCGAAACATAAATTTCATTTATAATAAATAATGGAAGTTTGTTTTTTACCTTTGTAAATAAAATTCAGCATCAATTGGAAATAATTGTATAGCAAGATTAATTGCTGCTAGAGCATCATTTAAACGTTCGTGAATTGACATATTTACACAATTATCACGCGATTGTTTAGCAGTTTCTTCCAGAGCAGCCATCATACTATTGGCTAGTGAGTGATTATCTTGAAGCCTTAAAGCATCGCGCACATCGTAATAGCAAAGTGCCAACTAAATTGATAAATTAAAAATATGAGAAAATAAAACATCTGTTATGCATATTTAAAAACCTATATTTTTTGCATAGAAAAAGACACATTTACGAAAAACAAAAAAGGATATGAAGTTTATTCTCGTCGTTTTGATTATTGCTCAACTACATGGTGCTTTTAGCGCTAGCGTTTCTCTTCAAGAGCAACGTGGATTCTTGGAATTTTGGGATCTCATTAGTCCTGTAGCCATTCCAATTGCTCATGGTATTGATACGGCTATTGGCACAATTTCAAATATTCATTCTTCTATTTCAAATGCAGTATCAAGTGCTATTTATGGTGTAACATCGTGGATTGGTGATAAAATTCCACCACTTGGCAAACGTGACTTAGAAAATGATGCTCGACTCAATCTTTTGAATGAACTTACAACGTTTAAAGCTTCGTTTCAACAATCAATTGTTGAAATACTTCAAAGTTTTCTTAGTGGTAGTTTCGCAGCTCAACTTCAACACTCTATTTCGAAATTGGTTACTTTCCTCAATATACATTTACAAAAAATTAGTACTATCATCACTAATTTGATTCCTACAATGGAAGGTACACTGGCAACGCAAGCTATGACAAGTAGTTTACACGTCATAGAAGTTATTCAAGAGGTCATACGAAAAATTCATGCCTTTTTTTCTTCGTAAACACTGATTCATGGAAAAGAAAGTTCAGCTTTTTTCTTCAAATAAAAACCTTAGTCTTGTCTTTGTAAAAAAGACGAGCACGAATAATCAATAAATCGGCATTTTCAGGATATTGTTCGATCATTTGAGTTACCAATGTACTTGCTTCATCTATTTTATTCAAAGCTGTTAGACAAAGAATACTAGAAGCGAAACAAAATTGATGTTGCTTCTTGCTCATAGTTTATATGCAATTAATTAAATACCTGTAGATTTGAAATGGTAATGTAATGAATATACTAGCACCATTGGCAACAATACCCAATGCATCTAAATAAAGCTTTTGATCGAATAATGTTACACCTGTAATGTATCGAAGAAATGCTATTTTTTCATTTATTAATCGATCGTCTCGAGGAGCTGGCGTTGTAGGATTCGATGCTGTTGATTGTTCAATTTTCGATAATCGACTATTACTTGTTGTAGCTTGTGTATATACAATACTTTTTTGTAAACTTATAAATGAACTTTGAAAATCACATAGATTTAAATAGATTTCTGAGCGAATTTCATAGAATGGAATGTGATATGGTTTGAGAAGAAGACATTTATTTATATTCACTAATGCTTCTTCGTAGTCTGTATGTTTTGTCAGAAGTTCCAAGGCTTTGTCATAACTTTGTTAACAAAACTTATCAATAGATGTACAAAAGAGACATAGAATTGATAACTTACAATGTACTACAATGAGCATCCGTAATATTTTTCAACGAATCTCTTAATCCATGTCCTAGAAAAGAAAAGAAAAAGAGAATCAAAAAGAAAAACAGAAGAAGAACTTTACCTCTTGACCATCCTTCTGGTAGAAAAGTTCCCAGCGTATATCTGTCGTAGACTTCGGGATCAATTTCAGTAGAAAATAGTTCTTCCTAAATAAGTAATAACTATTTCTATTAGTCACTGTTAACAAAAACACAAAAAAAAAGAAGATGTTATGTGAGACACTCGAAGACAATGTGAATTAAAAGATCTAATAGATGAATAAATAAACTCACAGCATCCTTCTCCTGTTTTTCCTCGCTGAAAAATGTTTCAATTAATCCAAAATAAATAAATCAAAGAACATAAAATAAATTATTTTTACTTGATCGGATTTTTCCAGGAATCTGCTGTTAATTGTCGAAGAGGATTATCTTGTTGAGCATTCATATTTTCAAAGTCGAGAAAATGCTGACGAGAAGCACCAGGACGAACATTTGCAACGCCTCTTGATCTCGGTAAGTCGCTTGGATTTCGTGAAATGTCATAACTATCGGCCATTTTTTGCTCTGAGGTTTTTTAATTTGTCTACAACAAACATTTTTCATTAGTTTGGTTTTTTTCAAACATCACTAACTGAACGCACTCAGTCTCTTATTAGAATAGCGAGAAAAAGTTTCTATTTAATGGTCGAACATATTAACTACTAAATCAATTGCCTCTGCAGGACAAACATTTCTTAAATGCAAGACTTATCATTGAAGAAAAATAAAATAAATACACATTTATTTATTGTTTTTTTGCATTTAAATACAACAATAAAAACGAACGTAACAATATTGTGCTTTGTAAACTCATTCATTGGAACACAAAAAAATAATAATAATAAGTTGAACAATATCCATACAGATATATATATATATATATATAAATAATAACAGAAAAACAACAATATACACATTTAAAGCAAGACATCGATAGGAAAAAGGGGAAATGTCAACTGTTTACACATAAAATAAAACAAAGAAAAATAAAAGCATGCCGAAAATATACGGTAGTGAATACAACTTGACTCGTCTTTTAATTAATTCTTATTTATAAGAAGATACTTATTGATCTCATTATCATTGTCTGTTTCTTTTTTTAAATTTACAAAAAAATAAATATACCTCACGGTAAACATGTATTTTAAAATTCATAATCAAAAAACTAATAATCTGACACAAACATTTCTAGGTATTTTTCTTCTATTGCGATTTGATAATATTTTGTTGTTCTAACCGTTTTAATTCTTGTAAAACCGGAATATTTATCATCATATCAGGATCAAGTTTATTCCAATAGACACGTTTTGGTCGTTGAAATGAACGTTTTGTATAAATATACCGTTTTGGTGTTACAACAATATCCACAGGTAAATCATGTTGTTCCATAATATGATTTGGTATATCGTTAATTAATTGACTTTCATGACATGTTGTCATAATAATTGTTTTATTTGATACGCAACCCATTTGTGACATAATTGCATATTCTAAATCACCATAACCTTTACCTTTACCAATACGTGCGCCCGTTATGGGATCGACAACAACAGAGGCAACAATAATTAAGTCGACATGAATTTGTTTTAATGCTTGCAATTGTATAACAGTACCTAATTCAGCAGCACCAGCTTTTGTTGCTGCCCATTCTAATTGATGACGACGTAGAAATTTTGGTTCTAATTTATAAAATAATGCTGAATCTTTAAGAAAGACAAAACGAATAATCAAAATTAATGTTTCCCGGTTTCTTTTCAATTATAGACTTTAACTTACCAAGTGACGGTGTAGGTGTTAAAAGTACTTTATTATAAACTAATGCTAGATAGCGAAGAGATTCTTGTGCAAGTGATGGATTAATTTTGATGACACGTGCACGTTTAAAACATTCTAAACTTGTTACATTTTCAGCAGCTACTTCACAATAACGAAAATTTGGTATACGACCATGAACGGGAAGAGGAAAACGAACTTCAGTTCTGTAAACAAAAAAAGTAAAGATAATTCGATTTCAAATTATTTCTATTTTTGAAAAAATCTTACTTCATTTCCATTAAATCCCAAATAAGTTGTCGTGCTCGTGCTTTAAATAATTTAATATTTGTTGTTGTCGTTGTTAATGATTCAGATTTATCTACTTTGAGTTCATTTCGTTGTTTAACCCAAAGAATCATTTTCGAAAAAATTTCCATTATAGTTTTATTTTTAAGTGAATGATTACACGTTATTAAACCATCAACAATATCTCGTATACAAATCCACTGATGAATATGTTGTCGGTGTTGATGACGCATTTTATGTGCATATTTTGCTGTTGTTCGTTGAATACTATGATTGTTGTTGTTGTTGTCTTCTTCATGAGTAGTTTTCTGCGTTATTAATTCATCGTATGCAAGTAAATTTGTATAACCAATAGCGTTGCATATAACTGATGAATGGTAATCGACATCGAGAGCACATACTAAATAAAACAGTTTTCTTTGGTTTAAAAAACATTAATTTAGAATATAGTTGTTGAGTAAAAATTGTTATAACAACTGATCAAGTAGCTAATTTCAATATACACTAGATAGGAGTGAAGACAGCAATAAACTTTTGATATCGCAAAATTTTGATCCTCATCTAATGATGTACATGTTTAGTTAACTGACTACTAACTCTATGCAGCTAGTGGCTAATAGCAACTTTGATACAGATGACATTTTAAAATATCACATATTTCAGGATTGATTACAATAGTTCAAAAGAATACTGTTCATCATTAAACCTCTCTCGAGTATACATTAAATCACAGAATTACTAAGATCTTCATATATTTTCCTTAAAATATAGTAGACATAATAAATCAACTCAAAAGATATTTTCTTCACAATCCAGATGAACTGAACGTGAAGCAGTCCTATACGATTGCATAAGTCTTACCACACAAATCTGACATTGGGCCAGTTGAATAAAACATACAACGATGTTTAAAATCTAAACGCTGTTGAATCATTGTTAACAGTGGATCATTCGAATTTGTATTCATTGGTGCTGATGATGATGATGAAGATAATGCACGTCGCCCACTTGTTTCTTCATTATTAGGCAATGGACTGCTGTCTGCTGTTACCGCCGTCGTTGGTGGTGGTGTTTCTGTTGATGTTATATTAGATGAATTTTGTTTCATTATTGCTAGTCGATCGATATCAAGTAAAGCGCAAAGAAAATCCGACGAAGATATAACTTCACAAACAGCTCTCTGTGAACCATGCTTTGATATTTCCACTTCGTATGGTGATAGAAAATAGCGATCTTTTTTGTGTGAAAAATTATAATGAAGTAGAACATGTGGAAATTCTTCAACCATTGTCACCGGAAACAGCATCAGCTTCATCTTGCAATTTTTCGATAGTCGAATATTAATATAATTCTAAATTAGTTCAAATTTTCACATCTAAAAGACAACGAAAGTAAGAATAAGAAAACGTTATTTTGCTTCACTCTTATAGAGTTTTACGAATGCTGTTTTTTCTATGATAAAAATATAAACAAAAATACACAGTGAACAAGAATAAAACGAACGCTGGAAAAATCAAAAATCTCTCTCCTATATTGTTCAACAAACAAATCTGAATATAGTTATCATCGAGTAATAAAAGAAAAAACGATTATTTTACTTTTGTTGAATATAGATTTAAAACTTTCACAAAATAACAAATGTACATGTTAGAAAATACGATCAAATAAGAGAACGAAAACGAAAACAGAAATATACATTATAGTCTATTCATAGGAACTAATTATTTGTAAAAAAGTAGATGAGTCTCTTAATTTCTAAGTGAAGTGATGGACTCAACCCGTATTTATATAAACTAAGTAGATTAAAATTTTTGATATGTAAAATCAATTCGAACAAACAACGTTCTTTCAGTGTTAAAACCCATCGAGATTGTTGTAAATTTAATTTTATACACAAACGTATGAGATCATCGATTGAAATCGATGATGTGTTCAGCGGTAATATTGATGTTAAAGAATTCATTCGAGTTTTATAATTTTTCATAGAGGAATTCATTGAATAAAATGGATGTTCACTTAATGAGTGTAATGCAGTACGTTTTTCCGGTTGAAATTGAAACATTGCTTTTAATAAATCGAATAAATTTTCTTTCGTATAAAAATGATGTTCATTCAAGTTGAGTGTTTCTTGATTTATTATTTGTTTTAATAAATTATGTAAACGTTGTTGATGACTATCAAGTCTTATTTTTGAAAATAATATTTTTACATTTGATGGAAAACGTTCATATAACGATAATGTTAACCCGCCAACATATTGAACAATGCAAAAAAGTTGTAATGATGGTTCATCATTTTGCGGACGAAATAACATTGTATTTATCATCATTTCGATTATTATACAGCCAATCGACCAAACATCTTCTTTCGTATGATCAATAATTGTTTTATCACTAAATGAATGTTCGATTAAACGAAATTAAAACACAAGACTTTCTCTTTTAATACAAACGACGAATAGTAATTATCCTATAGAATCTATACTATAATAGTTTTGTTCAGTAGAAACATAACTGGATTTTAAGAAAAATAAGATGTATTTCCTATGACAAAGCTGCTCGAGACAAAATATTGAACGGTATTCAGTTGTAGAGAAAATATTTTTTAGATAAAAAAAAAATAAAAACAGTAAAATTTAGGAGCATACTTTTTTTTTGTCTTCAATGTCTCTAATATTTGTTCTCATCTACTCAACAGTAATTTAATATTACATTCTTTGAGTGCATGAATGAAAATATACTAATAACGTACCTAGTTAAATCATCTTGCTCGATGATCATTCGAATCAAACTTTCAGGTGCATGTCGCCATAAATGATGATGCGGTACAATTCCGCCATTAAGTTTTGTTTTTGATATCGTCGGTGAACATAGACGAATACGATCATCACAAGTTAACTCAATATTTGTTGTATACCTAAGGAGGTTTGATTCAAAAAAAAGAAAATGTATAAACTGATAACAAAAAAAAAGCTAAATACCATGGTGTCAATGGACCAAGTCCTTTTGATTGCAGGTAAATTGTTCCCTGAATAATTTGTAATGACAAAAGTGAAATACGTTCTAATGAAAATGTTTCCGATTGTATTGCATGACGCAGTGTTCTATGTACAACACCGGTTACTGCATATAGACATGCATCCGCAATATACCAAGATAATATTCGACGAACATTTGGATGAGACAAATTACTTGTTATAACTATTCGTTCATAGAGATGATCTATATATTGCTGAGTACTTGTCTTAGATTTTAGACATAGATATTTTGTTATATGTACAGGTTGTTCTAATATTGGATCGATTGCATTTACAGATGGACTATCAATACCACCTAAGACAAAATAAAACACACTATTGTCAAGTTAATTTAAACTATTTTATTTAGAGAAATTTTACCATGAAATAAAGAAGCAGATGTTAGATCCCCTCGAGTAATGTATTCACGGGGAATTGTAAATGCCAAGTTAGCATCTGCATCATGATTATCTTGATTTTGTTGTTGCTGTTGAGCAACTGAATATTGTTTAAAACGAGATGTCCTACAACATATTTCAAAGGAAAAATCATCTATTATAATTTAACGTAAATATTGCGCGGATAACATCTTGGCATGCTGTATTCTCAATCAAATATTTTCCTTCGCAAATGTGTAAATAGTCAGATTACTTCCTAGTTATTATTTTTATTCTTATTGCATAAAAAATCATAAGAAACATGGTACTGATAGCTTACGAAAATGAATAAAAAATTCATAACAATAGAAATAAACGTAATAATGATATATAATCAGCAGAAAAAGTTATATACTTAAATCATTTCTCGTTTTTTTTTCACATTATGATATAAATAATTCAGCATACGATATTTATTACTCACCACATAATTTTTACAGTATGAATGATTACATGTCAGTAGTCGATTACAAAATCTGAAATAAGTAAATATGAAAGAAAAGGCTAAAGAATCATGAATATTTAATATATTTGGGGTATTTTTCTAGAATATAGACGAGCATGATGTTCTTATCTAATAGCTGACTATTCATAACTTTGACTTCGTCCTTGACCCGCTTTCTTTTAACATAGAGAAATTCTTCTTTTTTAAATTATACAACTAAAATTTCAATATCTTGATGAAATTCATCAAAAAAAAAAACGTCTTTCATCGTAACCGAAAAAGACTTACAATCAAATACGATTACGCATATATTTATTAAATATATAATCATCGAATAATAATTATGAGCATGAAAACCAAAAAGGGTTAATAGAGTGATCATGGATACAATTTCAACATGACATCAAAAAAGAAAGAGGGTCAAAGATCAATCTAAACACGTTACATTACGAATGGTGATCAAGGAAAATAAATAATATCTGTATTTAAAATGGAATAAGAAAGTAAAGAATTTAGTCATTCCGGTTATTCATAATAAATAACGTCAGTGAAATATAACACAGACGTTAGACACATTCAATGTCCATATAGAAATTCAGATAAAGATTTCTAAAACAACAACATCAACTATTTCAAATAAGACAGAAAAAGAAAAAGAAAAAGAAATGCAAGGAAAAGTTTTTTTTTTATATATGCATATACATTGACTGTTCAAGAAGAAAAATATTGCACATGAAAATCTACAACATTTTCTCCGTAAATATCTGGAATAAATAAAATGTCGGTGGGAGGGGTGGGGGGGGGG
>OENM01001039.1:27566-47164 GCA_900239745.1 Rotaria magnacalcarata
AAAGAATAAAAAGTATGAATGATAATAAAGAATCACATTAAGATAAATGAATAAACACCACAAAGAAGAAAATAGATGTGCTTTCTTTTATGCACAAGAACGAAGAACAACAAGAAGAAGAAATGATTATATTAATAGAATTAATGATGTGTTGATCAAATTTAATTCCGTTGTGGGACTGGTGGTCGTTCTGCTGGTCGTGGTGGAATAATTGGTGTTGGACGTCTAGAGTAAATAATTTATTAGTATATACATATATGCATACGATGAAAACATGTTTTGATCAATGTGACAATAATCAATAAAGCAAATGTCAATAAGTGCAAGCAAATTACAAATTTAGAGAATCAATCATGATAACAAACATTCTGTTTTTGTTATAGAAAAACTTACAGTGGTGTTAAAGGCGATGGAAAATTTGCTAGTTGAGGACTAGCTCTACCTTGTTGATTCATCATTGGTCTGCAAAAGTAAGATAAACATTGAACAACTTGTACAATGTTATTATGAAAGAGAAATAAAGCATTGATCTCTAGATAAAGTATTAGTCGTGTTATTGAAGAAACTGTTAGTATAATTCCTATGAAATAAAAATGTGAAACACGATTAGCCTAAACATCATCATTCTTTTACTTTATTCTCTAGAAATCCAACTAATCAATAGTTCATTCATTATCAAAAGACGTTAGGCATATAACATCTGCAATCATATATCAATGTCTGTCATGATTTGTAATGTGAGGAATGGGAATATTGGTAAAATATCTGCCGAGTGTCTATGACTCATATTAGACTTTGAACTTCTCGGGGTTTGAACAGTCTTATTGTTAGATTGTGTTTCACATAATAAAAATGATTATTTAGATAGCGAGGTTAGTTTCGAATAATTATTTGTTTTAATTGTTGACTAATCTAAACTTACGACGACTTTGTAGACATAGTAAAACCATTCTGATAGGAAATTGCAGATAATACAGGCGTAGCAAAAGGATCTAATTCAGCAATTAGATTAGACGATGATGAATATGATGTCTTTGTGTACTGAGCTGGTCTGCAAGTGTATAAATTCAAGCATACTGAAAAATCATTGTTATGTTAGATCAAGCGTATGAAAAGCTTAGCATTTTTCTTGTCAGATGTATTTTGTCTACGTAATTATCCTTCCCTTTATACTATTATTTACTTGTCAATATTTCATTTAATCCTGCAAATGTATTCAACCCAGATTTCTATGTGAATATATATTTGTGCAAACGTTGGAATAGATAAATATTTTACAGAAACCAAAGGCTCAAAAGAAATGTAATAATTACGTACTGATTCATCATTTGTGCAGGAAAATTTGGAAAGTTTCCGCCAGTTGGGTTAGCTACTGGATTCGGTCGTAATGGTGGTGGTGGCGGATCTCGTGATCCAAATGCATTAGGATTTGAAAACATGGGTGCTGGTTGTTTCCGCAGCGTATTTGGACTTGACGGACGACTAATAGTAATCAAAATAGTTGATGAAATATAGATAGGAAATAAAAAAAAAGTTGTTGCTTGTATCCGTACCCTCCAAGTGTTTGTTGTTGATAATAGAATGTTGTGTCAAGTGAATTCGATGGATAGTTTGATGTTGGTGCAAAATTATTACTGTTCATCGAAGGATTCGTTGATGCACTAGACATGCCAGCAACTACGACCGATACTGGTATAACAGATCCAGCAATTTTTCGAGCATTGTTATGAAAATTTTCGATTATGCTTAAAGCCTACAAGTATTTTGTTTTTGTTTTTTTTATTAATCTAGACAAATAGAAATAGGTTGTTTATAATACAAACATTTTTAATAGCTTCATATTCGGCTATTTTAGCTTCTCGACGTAGTCGTTCTTCTTCAGATTCTTGTAATAATGATTTCTAGAATGAAATCATTATCATCCATCATAGTTGGTAACGCATGAAAAGTCTTACTGGATCCGGAAGTGCATACAGATGTGCTAATAATTCTTTTGCTACGAATTTTTGCACCTATATCAAGATAAAAACGAATGATTAACAGAAAATTGAAGGAGATGTTCCGGCTGATGATCAATCAAAACTATATACATTATGTAGATCACAATGAATAACCAAAAACGTTTATGTAAGATTAGCTTATTTTACGGTAATTCTTTAATAGTCCTATGGCACACGTCAAGTCTAAAACCTTCTTGTTGCAAATTTAATATTATTATTCCACGGAAGACGTAAATCATAACGTTTCAAATGTTCTAAAAGAAAGCTAAATTCTCGTTCAGGTTTATATCTATGATGAAAAATCAGCAACTTCTTAGTACTCCTGATTCACTTGACCTTACATAATGCATATAATCTGAATGGTTACATGAAAGAATTCTTTTTTTTTTTGGTACATAGAACTTACATTTTGAACAATATTATACATAATTGCCTTAGGAATATAATCACGTGTCATTTTAGCGACTATTTGCATATATGATGAAACCAATTTGTTGATAGTTTCAACTTGTCGTTCCATATGTGGATCGACAGGGCCAACGTCAGCCGCTGACTATGAATGAGATATCATAGATAAATAATTAGGAATATATGGCAAGTATCGTATTTACTGTTGAATCCTCTTGTCGTTGTTCACGTTCAGGATAAACACCAGCACGTAAGAATGATGCCTTCCATGTATCAAGTTCTTCCGCATTATCAACTGATAATTCGAGTACTTTATGTTCTTTATAAACATTTCTACATTAAATTTTAAATTTAAACTAATACAACAAAACAATGAATGAATGCTTACTTTCCTTCAGTAGTAAATATTGCAAATTGTGGTCGTTTAGCCATAAAGCTACCTTCGACATCACGAATTTTAAGATTTTCCAATGGTAACATATATTTTTTATCTTTTTCCTAGAGAAAAGAAAATATAAATCAAATATTAAAAATAAATTCAAGATCTCTACAACATACATCTGCATCAGTAAACCATGATAAGTTGTCAGTTGATAAAACAAAGAAAAAATCTTTTGCTTGAAATAACTTGACACCAGTATGAACACGAAGATAACCTTTACGAATAATCTAAATTCATAAAAGCTTTTATAGAAACAAAAGAAAAAAAGAGCACAACGATTGAGAAAAAGGAAATATATATATATATATATATATTGTGTGTGATATAAGGATGATAGTAGTGATAAAAACGAATAGTTTACGTTTATAAAAGTTCTTTTAGGATACTACGAGTTTAATATTGGCAAGACAACAAGTATACAGAAGTCTCTACTATAGCTATATAAATTTATGTTGATATAAACATACTTGTCCCTAGAGAGAAGAAAATGTAGATAAACTTTTCTTTTGTGACAATGATTGAAGTACGTGTGAACATTGTGAGCAAAAATTGATAGATCATTTCGAAAGAAAGAAAAATAATTAAGTCTATTCACCTGATTTGTGACATGTCGTTTGGTTTCACCGGAATTAACAGATTTTTCCGCACTGAAACAATGAAAAATAATTGATATTAATTAAATTGAATAAAAATCATTTCGACTTCAGCGACAAATCTAATTTGTTTCTGCATAGTAAACAAACTACAGCTGTAATTCTAACAATCTTTGGAATTTAAAAATAGTTATTGCAAAACGATACAATGGTATTATGTGATTAGACGGGAGAGGGGGGGGGCAGATTGTGTAGAACTTCATATCGATGTCATTCATTTTCTTTTTACGTGCACTAACTTGTATTCTAATTGACATCATATTCTCACTAAACCTTCAAGAAAAGTTAATAAAGTCTCATTCTAAAAACAAAAATAACGGTATTGCCCTCGTCTTCTACATTTAACTTTCATAGAATTTCTTTCACAAGAAACATTGATTTTGAAAGGAGGCACTATATGCTATTGGCCTTCGCTTCAAAAATAGTTTTTATTCAGCGGAAAACATTAACAAGAAATGTACTCCTATGGCATCTAATCCCCTTCAAGTCACATTTTATGACTATAATTTCATTTTCCATTGCTCAATATAAAATTGAAAGATACCGCTAAAAATAATTAAGCCAATATCTATCCACTTCAGTAAGCGTCGATTCATGTCAGCAAATACCATACTGTCGGACCATCTTGTGCATAAAACTCTATTAGAAAGAAATTCCTCCAAGACTAAAGTACGCAAAACAAAACGCAGTTGCCAATGGCGATGAAGTGGTTTTATACAATCTATTTCGTATAAGAATTGTTCATCATTTTTTTGACTTAGTTCTTTAAAAATGCAATTAGGAAGTACTTGATTTTCTATAGCGAGACATCGTTCATGTACGTGCTGTGATGTTTCCATGGTTACATTTATCACGCACCATTAGAATTCTCAAATATTTGGCTATGTCTATTTATAAAACACTGTTTAAAACTCATATTTCTTTTGCGTGATAAAAAAAAAACTGAAATTCACCTTGCGAACCCAATAAAATCTTCATTATTTGTATTAATATATGCTAATTGAGTTTGTATATAAGCGGAACATGCTTGTTTAGCTGCGATTTCTCTTTCTTTAAGATATTGTATAAGTAATTCTTCTGCTGCTTGCCGTAATAAAGGATAGCGTTTCATCTAAAGTCATTTATTAATGAATGTTGTTCTAATTTAAAAGCTCTAAATCAAACGTACTTTACTAGTTGCTTCATGTACAATAGTGCCTAGCTCTGATGCAACCATATCAACACATTTCATAATTGGATCCTCAAATTTCGATATTTGCATTTGAACGATATATTCAAATGCTTCATCGGGTGTAAAAAGACCTGACCTAAAGTGAAAAAATAGTAAAACTTTCTTTCACTGTATAAAAATCCTACCGAAAACCACGAATGTTTTTTATTGCGACTACTGTTTGATTACGCATGTCTTTATCTTGTAATTCAACCTATATAAAAATTGATATGATTTTATATGTTGATAAATATTCTCTTTTAGTTTTCTTTACTTTAACTAATTCAAATGGAAAACGTTCGCGAAATATATTTGCAATACGCGCACCGCCTGTGAGTGTTTTTAGATCGGCTTCTTTTAAATTGTTACCTTGTAATGCAGTATCAAAGTCTTCACGTAATTCATGTGTTAATCTAAACGAACAAGTTTTTTGTTTCATTAAAAATATACTATGAATTCCTTCGTTTTTTTTTACCCAACAAGTGCTTTCGTATCGGATGTTGTTGAATTTTCATACATAGCTGATGCACGATACTCAGTGACTTCTTTTGATAAATCACGAAATCGACCTTGTAAATCTCGTTTTAACTCGGGTAAACATTTAAGAATATGTTCAGTTAATTGTAAACTAAGTGAACGTTGCAAGTACGGAACACCCATTCGATCAGCAATATCACTAAAAAACAAATATCAAAATAATCTTTCGTATAAAACAAAGGTTTGTTTTTCTCTTACCGATAAGCCGATTCATTCTGAAAGAATTGGCGTTCAAATTCAAGTGCACCGGCAATATCTAATTCTTTTGATGCTCGACCATGTTCATCGAGACGTTGACCACGAAGTACGACACCGATAAATCCTAAATTAACGATAGCATGCCATTGTTTTTCTATAAAATTACTTTTTGTTTAGTTAATTTACCTCGTTCAAGTACGACAAGTTTATTTAAAAGTACTTCGCGGGCATTATGACCTTTACCCATCATGTCAAGTTTTGTTAATACACCAATTGTACGTTTACCCATGGGATCTTGACTACGCGCCATAACTAGAGCATCTGATGTAACAATATCAATATTAGCTGGTGTAACAGCTAGAATAAGACAATTTTCATTGCTTATATAATTAATGATAATATCATCGATTTTTTTGACAATATCAGGTGGTTGTCCTTGAGATGGTACTTTAACCATGCCAGGTAAATCAACCAGAGTAAGATTAACGACTAAATAGACAACATAAAATATTTCCTTGCTGAAAATCAATTTTTCCGATATGAAAATAAGTCAAACGTGCCGCTTTATTTGCACTTTGTTCAGAAAGCAAATAACATATATCTTCAAATGTTTTTCTCTTCACACTGATAGGAAATTGAATTATTATAAATCTTGATTTCTTACCGTGTGGTGAATAAATCGTTAAATTAATAGGTATATTAGAGACACCCATATCGTCGCGTACAACTGATTTTGTATCATTTTCTATTTCAGCACGAACATCTACGTAGTTCACAAATCTTTGTTGTGGTTTATGTCCAAATACAGCATATTCTAATTTAATAGAAAACAAATAATTATCAATTAAATCTACTGTATTTTGTTTTGAAACATACCTTGACCTTGTAAATTAATTAATTGAAGAACAAGAGGTCGTTTAGTAACCATATTTCCACCACGAGGAAGAAAATCTCTATAAATCACAACAAAAAATTTACTTAAACAAATAAAATAATATATAATCATTTATGTACCGGCCGACAATATTTTCCAGTACTGAACTTTTCCCAGCTGATTGCGAACCGACTACTGCTATCTGTGGCAATGTTAATGTTAATTTTGCATTAGCCGCCGTGAATATATGTTGAAGTTGATTGATCATAGGAATTAATAATTCCATATCTAACGCAAGAAAAAAAATACATTTAAGTAAATTCATAAGTATTTTCACTAATGAAAATAGAAATTTCTTACTAGGATTGCCTGCTTGAGTCGACATGGCTAAATCTGAAAAAAAAGGATATTTTGAATAAAATAAATGCGCACACCAATAGAATAGAGATGACATTTTTATTTTTATTTTTTGTTTTCTTTCTCCCTTTTCATTTATACACTTCTATTTATCTTTTCTTGTTCATCAGGCTGATAACTGCCTACATAAACCCAATGATTTAGACACATCGTATGATTCCATTTGAAAACAGGACTTCCGTGTCATAATAACACAACACTAAGTTAAATGCTATCTTTTTTTCTCTGTTTATTTATTTAGTTATTGATTTTTCTTGAAGCCAATAGAACAACAACTAAATAATCTAGATGGCGCCTGTTATGAAAATGTGACTAAGCCATAATCAGATAAGGAAATGCTGCTTCATTTATATGTAAATGGAAACGGTTGATATCTAAAAAGAAAGAAAGAAAAACAATTGAATCACTATAGTCGTTATGTCATTAATAAAAAAATTTTCTTTTTGTCTTAATCTACTTCTGTTTCAGTTATCTAATCATTATAAGAAGCAATGAAAAAAAAAGAGAAGATTTGCATTGACTAAGAATTATTCATAGTTTGTTTTACCCATGACCAAGAACACGATGAGGTTGATATAATTCTTCTAAAGTTTTGATTTCCTCGTCCGAAAGTTTTATACTGGTTGCTGCAACAGCTTCTTCAAGTTGGTACATTTTCGAAGCACCTATAATCGGTGCACATACACCAGGTTTTGATAGAATCCATGCAAGTGCAAGTTGAGCTGGTTTAACTTGTTTTTTCTCAGCAACTATTTTCAAACGTTCAACAATTTCAAAATCGCTATCTGCATAATATAACTGGTGACCAAATGCATCGGTTAGAGCACGTTTTGTAGCTGAACTCGTTTCATTATTTTCTTTACTAAGATCGGTTTTAGTACGATTTCCTGTTAGAAAGCCACGAGCAAGAGGTGACCATGGAATAAGACCAACACCTTGATCCAAACATAACGGATTCATTTCACGTTCTTCTTCACGATACACAAGCTGGAAAAGCATTAGAAAAAACAAGAGTATTCAGATTCGATAGTGTATATATTCTAGATTACATTGTAATGATTTTGCATGGTAACAAACTTTGTCCATCCATTTTTTTCTGCTATATGTTGAGCTTTAGCAAATTGCCACGCATACATGGAAGAAGCACCAATATAACGGACCTAATATTTAAAATGAAAAGAACCAACAAGCGATGTTTTATTTAACAACAATATCGAAAATGATTAAATACTTTGCCTGATCTAACAAGATCATTTAAAGCTTCCATAGTTTCTTCTATAAATTGAAAAGATTTAAATAAATGAATATGAAAACTATTTTAAAAATAAAGTTACCAATGGGCGTTTCTTTATCGAAACGGTGAATTTGATAAAGATCAATGTAATCCATATTTAATCGTTTTAAACTAGCTTCACAAGCTTCAAAAATATGCTTACGACTCAGACCTTTACGATTCGGACCTTCAGCCATCTGATGAAATACTTTAGTAGCTACAACGATTTCTTCTCGAATAGCCATATCATTCAAAGCTCGACCAGTAATTTCTTCACTTACACCAAGTGAATACTACGTAAATAAAATCAAAATAAAACTTCTCTAGTTTTCAATAATGAATTTTCTACCATGTCAGCTGTATCGAAAAAATTAATTCCGAGTTCTAATGCTCGTTTAACGAATGGACGAGCTTCTTGTTCTTCAAGAACCCATTCACGCCATGTCGTTGATCCATATGTCATCATTCCCAAACAAATGCGTGACACTTGTACACCAGTATTACCTAATCGTACATATGGCATGCCACTTTTCTTCATACCTTCGACAACTGAAATCTTTTGATTATCCTTAGAAATCATGTTAGCACCGAATTTCGATTATACTAAGAATATGATAGTCTAGAAAACTTCAATGAAACCTACAAAAGAAATAAATGCAGATATTTACAATGGTGTTATGTCGTTCGATGTAACACACGAGTGTAATTTTATCCCTCCTTCTCAGCTTCTTTTTTTATCTTTCTCGTTCTTTCGACGATCATGTTAGTAGACCTTTATGTTTGCTTTCGAAGAAAAACATGAAATGAGACTACATGAAACAGAAATAAGCGCAAAAGAAATCTAAGCCTAAAAGCAGTATGCGTGCATATGACCTTAATATTCTAAAAGTTTTTAGTTCTATCCTACAATAATGAACGAGAAATTATATTTCTTTATATTAACTCAGTACAACATCGCTATCTTTAGTCTGTCGTCGTACAAAGCTTTAGTACAAAGATAGTATAGCATGATAGATAAAAATGATAGGCTTTAACGTTGCAAATGATCTCGTGTATCGATTATATGCATTGAAATTGATTACATGATACCACTGAAAATCTTTACTACATAATACAAATTATTTGATACATAGAAAAAGGGTCATGAATTATATACCTTTTTGAATATTTTGTTAGACAACAAATCATGAATTTTAGGTTAACTTTTCTTGTTTTCCATATTAATGCCATGGCCTGTTCGTTTTTTCTTTCTAATAAATCAACAGAAAAGGTAGAAACTAGAATATTTAGGAGAATTAAAAGATTAAGAACACAGATAAAAATCTCGAAAAAAAAGCAAAGATGATTCATTTTTAACAAGAAAGATATCACTATTCGTCAGACTGCCACCATTCTTGATACTTTATGACTAAACTATGAATGTCAGTTGATATCGCAAAATTTTTTTTCTAGATTAGAAATTATTGTTAGTTAGTAATGTAAAATTTTACTTTTTTTAAATCTATGAAAGGGTTTTAATTTGACGGCCGTTGTTGTTATTATTTGATTTTGAGTCGACTTCAGAATCCTACCTTGCTTGAATGATAAATGAGATTGTGGTGGGCGTATGAGTTTCGGCCGATGAATTAATTTCAACTTGTTGTAAAATAAACTCCCAAAATATTCTTGTTATTCAAGTCTTACTTGCGTTCGATACAGTAAATCACAATAACTTCGGCAAGATAAAAAAAATGACCCTATTCTAATTTATTCTTTTTTCGAGACTTCTTTATGAAGCTGAAAAATGAATGAATATTTGTGATACTACTATTCGATAACCCATTACCTCATATGAATCAATGAAAGGCACAATAAATCTTTTCATTTAAATGTTAATACTTTTTTCTTTCTTTTTTAATTTTCTCTTGTTTAAATAGAAGAACAGAAAAAATATCTTTCTTAATAAAGATGAAATCTTATGACTAAATTCTTAAATACGATAAAAGATCTGGTAACATTTCACTAAGTACTCTATGTGTTTCTATGTTTGATTGACATCTCTGTTGTTTGACGTGAAATTCATATAGCTATATGTATTATTTAAAAAATTAAATTAAAATATACAAATCTTTCTTTTTTCCTCTTAAACAATATTACTAATCTAAAAACTAATGACTTCATTTGACATTTATTTATTTTTCATTAACATTCTTCTATTCAGATGTATGTGTTAAAATATCAGTTAAAAAATTCAGTGATAGATTGTCCTTGTTATTTTTTATATGCATTTCTTTGCATATCATTTACGAGAATAATTGTTATCACTTTCGATGAGAATTATATATCATTAAACTGTATCTATGCTTGAAAGATGAATATGATCATACTTATCTTGCTTGGTAACTTTGATGGTTTTGTCAAGTAGAATTTCAAGGAACATACGAAATTTCAATCAAAAATATAAAATAAAAATCTAAGTTAAACGTTAATTTAACAACGAGAATCATATTGACATTTATCGTCATATGTATCTCATTATTAAAAACATCGATTTGCAACCAACACAGATCGACGTCATTGTTTTTTTCTTAACTTGTGCTGACTATTGAGATTAAAATAGATGTACGTTAACACACATAGAAAATACACACAATGAAATCATTTTGTTTTGAAAGCATAGCAAAATTTAACTGTCAGGTAAATTATTATAAACAAAATCTTTTAAAATGTCTAAACTAATTTCATCACGAATTTCAAGTACTTTGTGACCGAATTCTTCAGCAATTAAAATATTTTGTACATCATCGTCAAGTAAAAGAATTTCATTGGGCTTTATTGTTTTATTTCTTCTTGTTGCAATTTCGGTAACAACAGATGATAAATGATATTCTTTACCAAGAAAATCTTCATCCATATTGGCGACAAATTCCGGTGTATTACATCGAATTATGATTCGATCTGTTTTGCTATTGAAAACAAACAAAAAAAAAGAATCATAATAGATTTTTATTGGGTCAATGAAAATTTTAAACTTACGACGTTTTAAATGCTAAATGAAGTAATTTTCTTATCAGTTGTTCTTGAGATGAAAATGATACGAAACAAACATGAAGTGTTTGAGTATAAGCTGATGACTCAAGAAGTTCTTGAATTAAATAATGAAATGCTGATCTTATATAACTCAATAGACTATCAGCTGTCCCTTGATAATAACCATTTGTATGTATTGATAAAAATGTATTATCAAAGTCAATAGCAATTAATTTGATATTTTTATTTTGTAAACCCAATACAATATCTCGAGCTTTGGCACGTTGTTCAGCAATATACTTTGATGTAGTTAAACGTGTTGATACTGCTGAAAGATTTTTATCAGGCAAATTTACGTTTGAACGTCGATTTTGATTTTTTAATCTCATTAATGTTATAAGCGATGGCGATGATTGAGATCTGTTATTCACCACTGGAGACGATGTTGATGTTGTTGGATTATTTGATGGATTCACTTTCGTTATTCGAGACATCTGAAATTAGAATACTCTTAATCTGTATTCGTAAGACATAATTAAACGATAGAGATACAAATACGTATGAATCCGAATAAAAGCGACAATAGACTAAACATTGCTCACATAGTTGCATACACATTAGTCTATGTAGATGAAGGTAAATGTAGAGGCGATGTTTGTATGCAAAATGCATACTTATTCTCTGTTCTTAAGGAGAGAATAGGCAAAGGTATGACAAACATGCTCACATCAACCGAAAGCTCATTACAATCGATAGGCTACATACCTATGCACAACTTTTTCTTATCACAGAGACATACAAGGTTGTTTTGATCATGAAATTACCTTCGCTGAAAAAATAATATATCCCGTTTATATTGATGGAGAAAATCAAACAATACACTAAATCATCACAAAAGCTGTCTAATGTGTGCAACGTTTGCGTTGTATGAAAAACGTCTCTACTATTACAATACAGTAATATAAACAACATACGTGTAGATTTTAACGTGTCGAACGATAGATAGGTCGGTAGTGATCTGAAGAAAAGCGAAAAAAATAACATCAAGAAAAAGGTACTATAGTGTTGAAAAATAACAAAATCGATTATTTTGTCTCATAATTTTTCTTACACGTAGGCGATCAAGTACGAAAAACAAAAATGTTTCACTATTACTTTTTAACTTTCTTATTGATGTCGATTAATGAATGTGAAGTTATTGATATTTTACACGCTTGATATCACGTGTTAAACTATTTTTTCTTGAGTCACTCAACAAATGAAAATATTTGATAGATGTATATTGAAAATACCTTGACGTCATTCGACTACAACAAATACTTGGCTAAGTAATGCTTATCTATAAACGAAAGAAATAAACTATACGTAGAAATAATTTACATAATCTTTTGTCGATATCAATAACAAGTCTTGTAGAAGAATAATAGGTCAAATTGTTCATAGATTATGTCAAGGGTAGGAACAACAAACATGATTGAAGATATTTTAAGATTAATTATGTTCTTCTTACGAATACTCATTACTATTTTCTATAGTACAGAAAATTAAAAGATAACCAAGAAATATCATCGAAGAGATAAAATGATTGGTGATGCGATTATTTCTAGATAAACATTCATATTTATAACGAACAGCTTCTCTTCGAAACAATAAGTCAAACTGTCGTACTTATCACTCACTCGTTGAGAAACATCTAACATCCGACATAGTTTTCTTATCAATTCACACTACATACAAGGCTATATTTAATAATAACAACAAATATATTCTGTATCTCATCGTATATATAAATGTAAACAAATGAATTAATTACGTGATTATGATTTTCTTATGCCTCAAATTATCAGATTTATATTAAATATAAATCCAGTTGTATGTAGAGTTGCCATAACTATTTCCAAGATTTCGAGTCTGTACTTATATGTGTCTGATGTATTCTATTAAGCTTAAAAAAAGAAAATATTCTATCCATTTGGCTGACTATTAACGAATAATTGTCAGCTACATTGGAAAGAAGGACGTTTCGAAACTTTCTCCCTTTCGTAGAATCTATTAAAAAGTCAAGAAGCATCGAAATGGCAACATGCATCAAACTCAAAATTACATTCATTTTTATGATTAAATCATAAAAACTTCTTCTGCTTTTGCAAATACATTAGAGCAAAAATGATGTTTATTGATTATCTTCATAGAAGACTACAACTGTGTACATCCCTATTAATAACCCTAAGAGAACCACAGTGCATTGAGTTCACTTGTTTTATGTCAAACTCCCACACGTAAACAAAACATGATTATTAATCACACATATTTATGAATACATTTAAAATAAATGAACAAATGCTTTTAAATGTGATTCAACATTTTCAATTACCTTTTATTAAAATTTAAGATATTCGAAAACATTGATTTATTCTTTAAAACTTAGTAAATCAAATTTTAATAGCAAATAAAAAACAGCAACTAGTTCATCAGAGTCAAGAAATCGCTTGACTGAACAACTTTGAATGTTGATCGATTCATTTTTAAATTAAAAGATATTTAAACTTTAAAAGAAAGAAATATTGAAAATCAATCAATCGGATCAAATTGTTTCATTTTCATTTTTACCAAATCCACCAACGAAACGAAACATTCAGTAGAAGATGTCGCTTGTTTTTATTTGTAAAGACTAGATAAATTCATCATATGATTCTCCTTTTTATTCCATTACAAAACTCAGAGAGAAGAATATCAATAGACATGCGAATGAATACAAATATTTATAATATTAACTATTGAAGACTTATCTCAATACAATTAAATCTAAGTCAATATTTATTTTGTAGTGCATCGATTGAAATGCATGTTTGAATATTCAAAACAGACGAGATTAATTAATATTCATAAAAAAACCTACTGCTATTCACTAGAGACACATGAAAATAAGTTTCACGTTTTTTATATACATATCGAAAGTGTTTATATCCAACATTGTTAAATTTAATCAAAGAAAAATGACAGATAACTTCATTCTATGTCCGAAATAAACTAAAGAAACTTGTTTTTGTCTATTAAGCTTATTAGATTTCAAAAAAGAACGATATTAATATATTTTATCTGGATTTGGCAATCATAAGTCTTCTGTATTTTAGAACTACAAAAAATATTCATACGAGCAATCTCATAAAATAGAACCAGATATCTTCGTAGAGAAGACCTTGTTTTGTATTGTATTTAATTAGTTTTGAACATATATTTTACAAGCTTCTTTTTTTTACCAAGAACTTGTACTAGTATGAACTTTTTTCTATTTTGTTAAGTCTTCATTAATAGGTTTTTGGAAAATGACAAATTGTAAAGCCGTTTTCAATAGCAAAAAAATGTCAATCGAGTACAAAATATAAAATATTCAAAGAAAATAAGATTGTATTGATTTTTCTATTGATAATGTAGAACGATAAGTTATTCGTTTGATTATCTTCAACATGTTTATTTTGTATATGAGACAAACTATTATTAAAAATACAATTCCATTCCTGATATTTGATGGATTTCTTATTGATTTTGTCTTTCACATCATATTATCATATTTGATTCTTTCATAATCAAATAATATATATATATAACATTGAGTATTGAAAGCGAAATAATATCGACTTTTGTTCTCTATATGGTTCAATCTAATAAAATAGTTTGAAGATCTATTATCAATATTTAATCTGTTAGAGAAGACCTTTTTCTTCTCTCAAATGATTTTATTCAATAATGCATCTAAGAAAAAAAGTTAACATTACTTTCCTTCTTGGTTTGCATATAATGTTAGAAGACTATGTCTTTTTGATTATATTTTCATATATATTTTGTGAGTAAAACTCATTAATTTTTTGTCATTTTTTATTTTGAAGAGAGAAAAGAGCAACATCGAAGATCCATTTAGTCATCGTATGTAACATGCAACTAGCAAGTATATAACCAAGAGTGAGAAAACTACTACCATAATGAGTTTTTCTTTTCCCATCTATTATCAGTTTTAAGGCGATATTAAGAATAGGAAATTAATATTCAGTTGCCCTCATGACTATTTACCTTATGTAAAAATGAATATATTTCTCATTGATGTGATTATCCTTAATTAAGCAATATTCTGATGTGTATTGAATGTACTGTATATCATAATCACTCGTATAGATATTATCAGTAAGATTATAGTGGCAATGGTAATCAGACTATTCCCATAGCATTAGTTCGTCTCATAAACAGTTCTTTTATTCTTCTCCAGGGTGTTAACGATAAAAAAAAGAGCGATAGAAGAAGAAAATGCATTTACATACACACTCCTATGTTAGAGAGGTCTCCAGCTATGAGTAACTACTCAGATTCATAGAAGGAAAACGACTCTTTAACCAAAGTGACTACCAGAGTTTTCTATTTCCTGCTTTTTTTTTATAGATTTTCTTCTTTTTTTGTTCCAAATATTGTAGATGATTAATTGATTTATTCGAGATACATATTAATCAATTATCTATGGCAGTTACGACGAAAGTTGAAAAGGTAGATAATGTCTACATATATATTTGAATACATAGACTATCCCAAAGGTAAGATAATATCGAAGCCACTTCAGTTTTTCTTGCTAGATTAACAATTGAATCTTACGTCTCGATCACATACACAAGAAGTCTCTATACTCAGTGACATGGTGTCTTATTAGTCTTTAGTGGTAAAATGTATGGAAAAATAGAAAAAAAAAGAAGTTTGCTGAGAATTCTATTTTAATTGTTTCAAAAATTTAAAACTTTGTTGTTGCATTATGTTTGTATATTTTCTTCTTCTATTCATATTAGTATGTATGGAGTGGTTCAAACTCTATTGAGTTTCAGGTATTCAGTTATTACTTTTGATATAGAAAATCTATTTAAACAATCTGATTTATGAAAAGAAAAGTAATTGAATTAGCTGAGAACACAATAAATTGTCCTTAGTAATCATGCGTGAAAAACTTTGGGACTTTTCTTTTACGAACTCTCGAAAACAAAGATTGATAATTGATCGTCTTCACATTATTGTCTTTTGGTGTAAGTGGTCTAAATGAAAGATCTAACTATCGATATAGAAAGAAAAACAATAAATCTGAAAAAGAATTCGATATTACTTTACTTTTCGGCTGCCCTATATCCGTATCTATGCTTTATATATAAATTATGTTTTTGTCTTCGAATAGACTGGTTTGGACTATTTACTGTCACTATTTAACGCAACCCAAAAATTCGTTGTTCATATACGACGAACTCCGAATCACAATGATACTATTGATATTACGACATCGGACAATTCTGATGATTGTGAGCTATTTCGTTTTTATTCTAATAGCAAATATTGATTCAACATAATGAAGGAAACATTCGAGCATGTTTTCCGTTCATTTTACTTTTAGTTAATGCTTTTGGAAAATTTTCAAATATTCTATTGTATTTATAGTACTTCTCGTTGACTTTTATCAGTAGTGTTTTTAAAGGAAGTACTATGTGGATTAAAAATTAATTTTTAGTAAATTGAGAAGACAATACAAATTCGATTATTTTCAACGTTTATGAGTCTTTTTTTCTCTAAACAACTAATACTAAAAACAGTTGATTATTATTTGTTTAAAAATTAATTCAGTAGAATATTAATAATGACTTCTATATATACGTATATAGAAAAAGACATTGTTTACTGAAAAAATCTCATAGATCAAAGCAATCAGACAGAATTTATTATGTTTGCTTGCTTTTTTTCTCTCTAGCTGATCAACCTAATCCACTACAAGTACCTGAAATAATAATTGTTATTTCTGTACTATTATTATGGTGTGCTTCGATTATTATTTTTATTCGCCATTCAGAATTATTACGTATTCGTCATCGTGATTTACCAACACGTCGTACTATAGAACCGCCAATAAATTTAAATCGTGTAACATCTATCAATTATACGAGTGATATACTTATTCATTCGAAGTCACGAATGTCATCAGTGAGTATTGTCACACCAGTATTGAGTAACAATAGAGTTAGTGGATGTAAACAAGGTGAAAAAATGGAAACAATTTCATTATCAATTCCACCAATACCACGCAAACGACGAAATACACATTCATTTGATTTAAATACATTACTAAGTGCAAAATGTTCTTTTGATAAAAGTGAAGATAAAAAACGTCTGCTTCATCCATATCATATTCCATCGGAAGTTAAGCATAGTTTACTTGATTTACATCGTAAGAGTATCGATAGTGTACTTAGAAAAAGTACGGGTAATTTATCGTTAACAACAAGCTCAACATTTCATTCAACAAATGATATACCAAAACGAAGAAATTTTATCAATCAATCTTTGATGATGAAAAAAATGACTTCACAAGATTTACCCGTATAAATTTTATTTTAATCGAAATAGAAGTGTAAAATAATTATTTAATGAAAAATTTTGGTTTTTAAGGGGTTCGCTATGTAAAATTCAAATTTTTTGAAAATTATGTGTTTTTTCCAATTATAAATGATTAAGATTTTATTTTGTACATTGGCAGAAAACTCATCATTATTTCTGCACATAACCATTGAGTGTCTTCTTTTGTTGTTGTTGTTGTTGTTGTTGTTATTGTTTGGTAAATACATTAATTTAAATGATTACATTTATAAATTATTTATTTGAATGAATCTTATGATGAAACATCTAGTTGATTGATATATCTTTCTGTCTCTATGAATAGTTAAAGATATTCTTTTCTAGAGATTCTGAATATTTTGATTAACTATATTTTAGAAAAATTACTAATTATGAATTCAGTGTTTGAAATGAAGCCATGTATGCATGAGAGCACTACTTTAAAAGCGCTCGTTTTAATTTTTAATGCGCTGCGATGCAAAAAATTTATGTAGTTCGCCACGAGTTTTTAATGAGATGTGAAGCAGACCCTAATCCATTCTCCCTCGACGACTCCCGGGGACAAGGGAGAAAAAAACTCATTCGGACATTCCCTGGCATTCCCAGCCATTCCTAGCCATTCCTAGCCATTTGCAACCATTCCAATATATTCATATTCATTGCTAGCTATTCTAAAATTTTCTCAAATAGGGATGAACCATTTTTCTTAATGAGACTTTGAAGTAGTGTCAGTTAACATGAAGCTTAAGATGTTTTTTCTTCTTAACACTTCATACTTGTAATTTATTGATATTGAACTTAATTTAAAATTAACGTAAATGGTCCACCCCTACTCTTATGTATTGTTATTTTTCATAAATTACTATATCTGTCTTTAGAACCTTGTCATTTTCTAAAGGTTATTGCTTTTCATTGAAGTCGATTTGCATAATGTTAAACTTAGTTAACGCATATTCATAAGTAGTGGTATTAAGCATTGAAAACTGCGCATTATCCGAATTCAAGTACATAAAAAATATGGATGAAATGAGAAAAATTCATTTGAGATGTGGAGTAATTTTACTCTAAACGTACAACAGGGATGTGATACCTACCCATCTAGCCGATAATGGATGAATAATGAAAAACTGACCCATTATTTTCCATTATTTCAGAAAAATGAATTAATGCATTATAATTAATTACTAGAGGCCCCTGTGAAGGGTTAGACTCAAGGGGGAAAACCAGGACTACTGGAGTGCCTACTCCCATTGTACTATCCTGCTCTTCCACTGTACCCCTCTGTACCTCCACTGCGCTCCCCTGTGCTTCCAGTGTACTATCCTGTACCTTCTCTGTGCTGCCCTGTATTCCCCTGTACTATCCTGTACGTTCACTTTACTTCCATGTACTTTCACTGTACTTCCACTGTGCTCCCATGCACCTCCACTGCGCTCCTCTGTACTTCCACTGCACTCCCCTGTACCTCCACAGTGGAGGATTCACTGTTCTCCCCTGTACTTTCACTGTACTGCCTTTGTACTGCGGGAGTACGGGTTTTTCCCCTTGATTGAACTTTAATATTATCGGAAAAATTTAATATTAGAGGAGAAATTGATTTAATTTACATAAGCAGTTCCTGAATGAAAAATATAATACAGATGGCAGACATATATATGCATAATGAATGAACATACAGGACGTATACTACATAATGAACGGACGTATACGACGCACATATGTATGTATACTTTTTTTTTCGTTCTGTGACCAATCATATGAAAGTTCCTGAAGAAGAAAACTTGTAGAATATAATAAAGATTTTTTGACTTTTCAATGCATTTTAATGCATTATTCCAAATAATGGTGGAAATGAAGGATAATGCCTAAATTTTCAATGCATTACAATGCATTATTCAGAGTAATNAGAGTAATATTGTTAAGCTAGAGAATTCACCATTTTCGTAAAAGAGATATTGAAAAAGGGATTTGACAGATAGATGTTTGATTTAACCCAGCTTTCTCTGTATCAGGAGCTTTTCAATAATAAGAGTCGCGCAAGTTAAAGAACTAATAAAAATTGTAACCTGAGTTACAGGGCTCAGAGTATTTTTCGAATCCATTTTTTTGTGATAATGGAAATCTAATCGTACTTTCAGAAATCACTAGGGTATTCAAGTAAACCTACAC
>OENM01001040.1:0-19098 GCA_900239745.1 Rotaria magnacalcarata
CCTACATAATGGAGTGCTCTCCTTTATTCATATAATACACAAAAAGTGGGAGCACGGGAGAACAGGCTACTAAGCAAGAATATAAGCAATTGAAGAAAGTTAGCAACACTTGAGAAAAGGTAGCAAACGAGATCATAATGAGACATGAAGGAAAGAAGAAAGATGAGCGACCGAGAGATGAAGAGCCTTATGAATTCCGAGAGACGGCGGATCAAAATAGATACGAAGTAGAATTACAGGAATCAAGGCGACTGGGCATTGTTTTGGTCTATTGGATCAAAAAATATCGACTATTTGATCCAATATTATATACAGATTGTTTCGATACAAAAAATTGTAAAAAAGCCGAAGGTGGATGAGGAAACTCTTCTCATGTGTTCATGTTAAGATGAAAAAGCTAATTTGTGATTTGAATTTGATTTGATCATTGGATAGATGATTTACCAAGTTAGCAAAGCTTTTTGAAAAATAATAAATAATTTTTTACATCGGCAAAATCAAGTGTCAAGTCATGAAATCACTACTCAGTTGTTTTTTTTTCTCATATTCAAGTAATAAGTTACCCGACACTTAGTATTTTTCATTGTCTCGCTTAGAAATAGAATCATGTTAGTTGCTCTTATATTCAATTTTTGAATACTTAAATTTCGATGTTCGTCTAACAGGTATATCTATGTGGCCGATTATGGTAATTCAAGAATTGTCAAATGGACAACAAACTATTCAATGGGCGGTATTTGTGTTGTTGGTTGCACCGGCACAGTAGGAGTAGCTGCAAATCAATTAGATAGCCCAAGAGATTTGAAATTCGATGCAGCAGGAAATCTGTATGTCTCAGATCAGAACAATCATCGAATACAGAAATATACAATTCAACAGCCGACATCGAGCTGCTCCGCTAGTAAGTGATCTTTTTAATCTTTGCTGTCAGAAGATAGTCTGAACAAAGTTGTGATAAACAAATATCTTTTATTTTCGGAATAAAAAATATAATTTTGAAAAATGTTTTACTCAGCGCTGCACTTTATCAAAAAGTGCATTAACTGAATTTTATCCCATTTCAAGTTCACTGCATTTCATCTAAAGAATCATTATTGAGATATTTTCATTTATGGTATACATAGCTTCAGATTTTTTTATTCTATTTTAGATGGCTAGCAACAATGAAAATAACGATCATGATCATGCCATAATATTAGACTAAAGAACAGTTTTATAATTCTTATCTAGCTCTATAAAAACAGTGAAGACTATCCAAATACGCAGCATGTGGTTGGTTTGTTTTCTGTTTTATTGATTACTTTTTCTCTTTTCTAAAGTGAGTGAATATAAGATGCCTCGTGAAAAGTTTTACTTAGAAAACTACATTTATTAATTATCATTGTACGAATTTCATGTTTTCTACCTAGTCTCCAATTTTTTACACGATAATCTGATTAAAATCAACTAAAGTTACTAAAGTTCCAATTGAAGGGTGTGGGTTGGTTTATATGTCTGAATTCTATATCCACACCCAGCCACACCCACACCCTCACACACCGTCATTATCAGCGCTGATTCAGTCTGCTCTGAAGAAAATTCAACTTGTAGATTCTAAAGCTTCTTTTTAAAAATCAGCGCTGATAATGACTGAATCAGCGCTGTTTCAGCCATTATCAGTGCTGATTCAGCCGTGAGCAGCGCTGTTTCAGCCATCTGCAGCGCTGTTTCAGCCATTATCAGTGCTGATTCAGCCGTGAGCAGCGCTGTTTCAGCCATCTGCAGCGCTGTTTCAGTCAAGTGCAGCGCTGTTTTAGCTAACGTGTGTGCTGTTTGAGCTGTATAGCACCGCTGCATATGAGGTCTGTGCAAATCTGTGTGGTTAGGTAGAGTGTATGCGTGTAAGGTTTAAGTGTGGGCGGAATATGTTTTTGGAATATGCGGGACAACGAGATTTCCCGTGGCATCCGAAAGGTATTGATGGTATATGGGCGTATCCGAATCCTGATATTTTCGCCGGATCGGTAAAGATCCGGTAGCAGTTTCCGCGATGTTCCCGTTGGAATGTTTTGGAAGTGTGCGGAATTGGGTTTGAACTTGCAGCCGTTTCCTGTTGGGAAATGTTTCCGGTGTTGTCCGTGGCGGATACTGTTTGTTTTCTGGAATATCCCATGAATTGGATTTCATTAGGAGTTTAAGGATCCGGTACGGTGATTTCCGTTCCGGAATACTGCTTCCATTTGCCGGGTGCTTTCCGGTCGTTTCTCGAGGGATACACGCTGGATTTTGGTGGAAATAGTGGGAAAAAAGGGCGTTTCCTTATGGTTCCTGGAGGATCCGGACCCCGGAATCATCGTCCTGGGAAATCTTCAATTCCATCGAACAACAATCTTTCATTATTATCCTTAGAAATCTTTAAATATAATGCTTCTTTTGTACCACATTATTTGAAGTACAAAAACCAGCTACACAATATTATACAGAAACATCTTCAGAATGGCCTCATTCAAGAAACTGAAAAAGGAACTTTTATTAGTATACACGAAGACGAATTTCATCGTAAATTTCATGAGATTGAAAATCTAATTTTTGTATGATCGACAAGGACAATTAAATAAAAGATCTCATTCGATAAAGCTAGTAAAAAACACTACCATTGAACAAATGACTACGTCTGGAATTCAATTCGATAGTACAACAAGAGCCAGAAAAGACTTTTTGCCAAATACAGTTGAAAAAGAATGTGAAATGCAATCGAGTAGTTTAAGAGATATATCAATTAATGGAGAAGACTCTGCCCTCATTAATGGTAACTGGTTTTATATTGATTATATTCATTTACTTATATCTCGGTTTCAGTAATATCCCTGATTAACGAACATGAAACATCCAAGGATTTTTGTAATTCATCGTCCACCATTTACGATAATCAGATTGAGACTGATTTATTGAATGATAATATTGACAAAGAATGTTCTATCATATCAACATAAGAGAATATAAAAGAAGGCATTTATTCATCTCTTACTTTCTTCATTAATTCTTTCTTCACCTACTTTTATAGTGACAACGATGAACGATAAAAGCGTAGAGTAAGCATTAAAAAAGACAATGTATAATATAATGAGTGGCAGGTCTGTCATTTATACTAAAACAGATCTTACTCAAATCTGTAACAAACCTGCAGTACGACTAGAAGCAATAAAACGTTTAACTGCAGCTAATCTTCTTCAACACGGACACAATTTTTAGATAGAACCGAATCGTACAAAAAAAGATTGTAATAAAAATTGGAAACTTATATTAAGAGAGGGATGGCTAAAGTATTGACTCTTCAATGAAACATCTTTTATATATACTATATTTCTTTATTTTGATGCTTACAGAAAAGGTCCTGAATCCAAATCAAATGTATCGAAATTCAAATTCACCTAAATATTACAAGAAAATGTAAATAGTGATGTTTTTCTCCTTTGAAAGCTTTTCAGAGAATAATTTTTGTCTAATTGTCTTTTTCTGCAGGCTAATCTTATATACACTGATTATTTGAAAACATTTTATCCGAACCAAGAAGAGAATGTATTTACATGTAATAATTGGATATTATCAGATGAATTGATTCAAATTTTTGAATCAAATGTTTTTTATACACAACATGTTAAATCGAATGTACACAGATATAGACCATTTGATGTGCTGATAGAAGAATTCGATACTCAAAATGAACTTCAATCATCATTGACACAAGTGCAGGGTTGCCAAACCTCCTGATTTAGCCAGGAGAATCCTGGTTTTTAGGCTTTTCTCCTGGTTAAAAAATCTCCTGGTACCAGGAGCTGTTTTTCTAAGGTTTTCTCCTGGTTTCTCCTGGTTTTTGCAATTCTGTTTCACTTTGGAGGTTAATGACATTTTGAATCACTAACGTAAGACAAATCAAGAAAAGAGAAAAGAGAAAAACACAAAAGAGAAGCATCACACTATTTGATGAATGAAGCGACTAATAAAAAAGTTTGTTTTCATTGATATATCTAAACTAAGATTATTACTTTTGTAGAATAATTCAATGGTAAGAACTTATATGCTATAGATAAAAAAGACTTCTTTCGACATTTATCGAATTTTTTATACGGAAATAGATAAAAATCGGTGAAGCATCAAATTCATTACAGGGAAATCTTGTATCACAGCTTTTACTACCTCTGAAAAGTCCTGATTCTGTTTCACTAAAATAAAATTCAAACGACTGTAAAATGATTAGTAATATAGAATACATCTGACTATCTTAGTTTTTTCTTACGCAACATTTAGACAACAATGTGCCCGTCAATAGCTCAGCAGCAGAAAATATCAATCAGTTTCGTGAACGAAAGTTCTCCTTTTCTTCGAATAAAGACAGCTAAATAGCTTCATGATTTCGATAAATATCTTCTGTTTCTTCTCCTGGTTTAAAAAAATCTCCTGGTCAACTCCTGGTTTTTTTCGGCAGAAACTCCTGGTTTTAGAAATTTGAATTTGGCAACCCTGATTATTAACTATAGTTGATTCCACTATTTGCTCAGTCGATATCTCAATAGAATTATATTACAAGTTAGTTTTAATTATGTTAACCCAAAATCTGATAATGCAAAGTGTTACTACACTTGGATATGTTGACATGCTGATGAAAGTAAATTTTGTACTTAAAATACTGATACTTCAGTAGAATCTAAAAGTACCAGTAAATTTACTGGTAATGAAAAAGTCTACTTAAGTATGCGCAATTATTCAGTAAAAGTGCAAAAAGTACCAAGTATTTTACTGAGTATCCAATCACTGGCAGTCGATAGATTCCATGTAAAAAATCACAAAAGACCTATGTATAAGACAATGATGAGACCAAATCATTCGTGTCATAATGATTTATATACTTCCATTAATACTCAAGTTGCAGAACAGATGTTTTCTTATCTATCAAAATTAAAACATTCATTCAGAGGATACAATTATCCGAAATCAGCCATGTTTTTTACAATTCTTTTCCATTTGAAAAATTGTACAACTACTGGCATTAGTTCGTATGAACAAGCAATTTGAAACATTTTCTATTATATAATTTCTAGTTTCAAATTTTTTATTCTCAGTCTTTTTATTTAACCTAAAGTGTTTTGCCTTTGGCGATTCGCTACTTTCTGATAAAAAAAGCGATTCCTAAAAAATGTTTTTTTCTAAGAATTTTTGCTTTTTTCTTGAATCTTAATGGGTAGACTATAATTAGCAGATTTCAGATTTCTTTTAAATTTCGAATGAATAGGTTAGTAGATTTCTGATTTTCTTGTAAATTTGAAATGTCAAGAATCACAATAATTAATGCTTAACAATGATTGTATTATTTGAAATTTCTGTGAATATTGTGAATTTATAATAATTTTGAAAATTTACAGAATTTTTAAGAACTTAAATTTGAAATAATTTTGACGATTACATTTAAAAATTAGTACCAGTTTTATATTTGCCGCTCTATGGTGTGAAACTCATGTCAGATCAGTCTTGGCTGTTTATTGTGTTGTCAATCAAGAGAGATTGGCAGCAAATTCTTTAGAAAACCAATACAAGAGATAGACAAAGTTACTTCCAGGAAAGCTGTGATTGTGTGAAGCGCTCATGAGCCTCCCAGATGTATGCTTTAGTTTTTCAGGGAATGACAGCCTTATATTTTTTTAGAAGAGGATGCTCAGTTTCTGGAACTTCGCTAATGCAACTAGAAGGTCGCATTTGCACTACTGAACCACTTATACGTCTCGACGAACTGCAGTCATAATTTCAGCAGTATGAGGCATGATTTATGGAGTTGATGAATAATCTTAGCCAGCTTAGACATGATATATATATGTCACAGGTAAAATTAGTTTTTTGATTAGGCGCAAATTTTGAGAGAATTGTTTATTTGATTTATACTTATACATGATTTTTAATACTCATTCAGAATCGCCGAAAAAATTTTAATTGTTACACAAACATTTGCTATTAATAACATATCCACAATTTTTATGCTGATCTGATAATTATCGTGAATCATCCGCATTAAATTAAAAAAACAAAAATTAAATAAAAAAATTTATTTTTTCGGTTTTTCTTTTCTGGTCGATCATATAGAGAAAAATGGTTAATGAGTGATTTCTAATCAACTATAATAAAATTCTGCATTAAATTAAAAGAAAAACTTGAATAAAATTAAATAAAATAGTTTTTTTTTGTTTTTTGGTCGGGCATATAGAGAGAAATGCTTATTTTATTTTTTTTAAATGATTTTTAATTATCATGTGCATTGAGAAACGTCGACAAAGTTGAAATGATATATAATTATTTCATTAAATAATATACGAGTAATTTTTGTTTTGATTTCATAAGTTTGAAAACAATTTTACATTAATTGAAAAAGGAAACAATCTAATAAAATTAAAAAAACGTTTTTCTTTTCAATCCTATTTTTAGTTGTACATAAGATGAGCCTTGTTCTCGCATTATAATCACTGTCGCATTCAACATTTTACATATAGTGGCTACTAACTGATATTGTATAGCGTAAAATTTTTACTGATTATCTCTTTTTGCTTTGTACTAGCAATAGGATTTAACTTATGATTTGTGCAAGGTTTTTAATAAAAAAAAGAAAAATTTAATATGATTCTTCTAAATTTACTAAAGTTAGGACAACAATAATCTCTTTGAAAATTAGATAATATAGCTCTAGAACAGGTTTATAAATTTATTATCACTTCATCGTTTCAGTAATTGAACCTATCGGTACCTACTATGTCATTTTTTGTAAACAATCCTGCATGCTCTATGGCATTAAAAAAATTAAGAAACTGTATCATTACTATCAGGAATAAAAGATTATCCTAAAATAGAAAATGTTTTTTTTTTGAACAATCTGACTTTGAAAAGGTTGATACTACAGAAAGAATTACATCTTCGATCACTAATACTATTTAAAGTATAGCCTATATCGAAATCTACATCTTAGATTGAAGTTAGTTTTTTTCCGCACTATAGCGAACTCTACATCTTCCGAAACAAGATATCGTTCTCATTACGCAAAGTTACCTAATTGTACATCCTCTTCAAACATATACGATTTATCTTGCCGATACTCATCCAACTATTAAAACTTATATTTTTAAGTTTTAATTCGCTTTGTGTGTTAGAAACTCTATTTATCGTAGACAGTTTTTTTATTTTTTCATTGGATACTATATTAAATTGAAATTTGAAAAAGTATGGTTTAATTTTGCCTAAAACTCAATTCTACCTGACACAAATACATGAATTTTGAGGTTTTTAGTTAAGTATTTCGAATCCCTCGAAATCAGATAGATAAGAATGTTTTTCGACGAAAACTACTCATGATTGAACTCTACCATGCATTATCGAACGAATACAAATCAAGAGGAAAGTCATATGACAACCAAAAATTGATTATTTCATTCGAAATAACTGATTAACACAGATGATATGATAAAATAGTGTCAAAATATGAAAAATTATCTTTGACGGAGACCGGCAATAAATTTTGCATACAACGACTGAAAACGTAACCCTTATTTTTATTCTGAAAAATTATAAATTATGATAAAATAATATTTTATCATTTGAATACTATTAGGTTAATTATAATGTAAACAAAAAAAAACTAGTATCACTTGAACTAAGTGCACTATAGTATATTTCATTGAATATTCTAACCCAAAAATTAAGTTTAATATAAGAATATCATTATAACTAGCTTTGCAAGAACAATAGAATGTTTTATAATTTACATTCTATCGAAACTGTCAAAGTATAGTAGAGAACTCGACTACACAAACGTAGGAAAGGTTATCTAAATGAAAAGATTTCGAGTGACATGTATGTCATACTTATATAATTTCATTGTGAGTATCGTATAGCATGAAATTTTAGGGTGTAAGTCAAAACAATTTTGCATAAGTAACTACGTATCTAATCGCTGTTGTAATTTACTTTTTTAAATTTCACTTAACTATGAAAAACAGAAGAAATTAAAATTTTCGAGAGAATACCAATATGTGAAAGGTTCATAGAAACTTTCGATGTTTAAGATAGATTGATATTGGTTATAGTTACAGAAATGAGACACCTGCTTACGACTGTGCCGGAAAGTAATTTGAAACGACTTTGATAACATCAAATTTCCAGTCGAACGTGCTATTTGTCTTAAGTAATGAATAGGTTACCGGTAAAGATCTGTTGTTTGACTTCAAAGAGAAACTAATTTAATTTCTTATATTTAACAGAGAAAATTATTCCCCACTAAAAAAACCTTTTTCGTCGTAATTGATAAAAGTCATGAAAATGTAATACTTTTTTAATTACAATATCAAATGACTTTGTTCTTGCAGATAAATAAATACCGGGCATTAAAAACAAGAAAATTAAAGATAAGCAATATGTTTTCTATCAAGTATTTTCTTGATTTTTACGATAATCATATTTATTAATTATAGATATGAAAAATTGTTTAATATGCTCAAGTGTTTTTTCAAAAGAAGAAAAAAGAAAAAAAAAGATAGTCTTTTATCATCTACTGATGTGAATAGTAATTGGAAACTATCTTAACAAGTGGGGAGCTATTTTCTCTTATTTGTTGTCTTTCCTTTTCTATAGTTTCATTTCCTGAGGAGTATAGAAAACGAAGAGTTTCACATGAGTACAAGTGGAGAAAAAGAAAATACAATCTTACAATAGGACTAAGTTGATGAAATAAATAGACTACATTTATCAAATTTTTGTTATATTGATACAAAGTTTTTGTAGTAATCATCATGCGTCTTTTTTTTCTTGCTTTTCTTTTAACGAAAAAATTACTGAAGTAAAAGTATGCATGAGAAAAGAAATCACGATTTTCTCTTTTCTATTTTGTCAATCCTCGCTCGTCTAATTATTTCTTCTAATAGCAAACAACTCTCAAATGCCTGCAGTGTTTTATATTAAATAACGAGTTACATGTCGTTTCTTTTCTCTTCCCTTCTCGTCTTCATGTTTTAGAAAATTACTTATCCTTCTATTTTGTCTATACATCTCTGAATAAACGACAGTACTAAACAAAAAAGAAAGAAAGAAAGAAGATTATTCTATTAGAATAGTCATTAAACGTTTATCTATTTGACAATATGAACAATAATATATCGAATAATTTTTCGAAAGAAAAACCAGAAAATTCTTCAATGACAACAGTCAATATTCTCGGTCGTCTTCGTATAGCAACTGAACAAGTACGAACCGTACAAACAAATTTAAGTAAAAATGGTGAGCGATAAACTTTATTTTAGTATTCGCTCTAAAAAGAAAACAAAAACATCGGAATAAATAATCCGACTTTGAAATGATTTGAATTTTTTCTTAGTTTTTCTTTAGATATGTTAGAATATGCCGAAATCTTGGATAATGTTGGCAAAGAACTTGATGGTATGCTTACATTGTCTTTCTGTTTTGTTTCGGAGAATAAATACTTAAGGTTATGTTATTCAGAGGTAGACAACAAAGAACTTTCTATTCATTATATCATTTAACTATAATTCTTGAATTGATATATTCTGTCGTATAAATTAAAAATTTTCTGCGATTAGTTTTTTCTTTAATTATGCAGTAGTCGTCATTAGTAGATGATTGCATTAAATAGAGAAAAGCTCTTTTTTTCTTTGTCTATTTTTCTAAATTACTTCTATACTTGACATATGCCATATATTCAACTTAGCTTTTAATTAAATAATAGAAATACTTAAATATTTTCTTCCTATTCTCAAGGTATTCTTTATAATCTTGTTGATATTCTTTCTGATGATACTCGATCAAGTGAAATAAATATAACATCGAATGATGGACAAATAAGTAAATGGTTAGAACAAACATTTTCATCAAAACAACAACGTACAATGACAGCAACGGGACGTTTTGAATCTATAAAAGCTATTATTCAAGCATCGTCATTTGTTAATGCTCTACAAAGACAATTACGTATGCATACAAAAGAACAGTTAGGCGTAATGCTTAATTTACCAGTTGATGCAAATCAATTAAATCTTTGGTCATTCAATATGATAGAACATAGTGATCCGTTGACATTTACTGTTTTACTTACATTTCATGCCCATAATATTATATCACACTATCGAATTGATATTGAAACATTGAAAAGTTTTGCTCATGCACTTACCGAAGGTTATACAAGTATGATGATAGAAGCAAAAACGAGTAAAAAATGATATGAAAATTTTTCTTTTTTCTTTAGAATTCCGAGCGGTTTATCATAATGATTATCATGGAGCTGATGTTCTTCAAACAGTACATTGCTTATTAATTAAGAGTAATCTATTAAATGTTTTTACACACACGGAAATAACTGCATTGGTAAGAAGAAGAAGAAGAAGAGAAAATTTTTATTCGGATAAATATTTTTTATTTTGAATAGTTATTCGCTGCTGCTATTCACGATTTTGAACATCCAGGTTTAAATAATAATTATCTTGTGAAAACAAAAAGTGACCTTGCATTGATTTATAATGATTTTAGTGTGCTCGGTAAGAATAAGAAACTTAAAAATATTTATCGATTTATATTTTAATTTTTTCCAAGTTAAGAAAATTGTAATATAAGAATACAAAAAAATAGACTTTACTAATTGAGCCAATTAAGTATTTTACTCGTTTTGTTTTTAACTATTTCTCTTTATCGTAGTAAATACTATAGACCAGTTTGAAATTTTGTCGACATGTGAAGCATCTAGAATGCGAACACAAATATTTGCAAGATGATTTCTCGTACTTCTTTTCTGAGACAAGTTCAGTTGTTTATGTTAAGTACTCTCTTAAAAAGTGCTATTTCAGTATGCGAGACTACAGCACGAAACAGGATAAAATTGCTCAAAGATGGATATTTTGAGATGTACCGCGTCGACATCATTTTACTTTGTTCTTTAGAAATAAACTCGAAAAAGAATTCACCCTCTGCCTTTGATTTTATATTAACAACATTTGTCACGGTTCTTGACGGGTGTTCACTATAACACCTACAATCCAACGGCTCTCGTTTAGATCGTGTTTTATGTGATTTAATTATTAAAGGAATTTGGGAATTTTGTGGATTAAATCTCTGAGATGAATTTCAACCTTCAAAATCATGTTTCCTTAAAGTTTCGTTTAATGAGAGGAATACATAAACATTCAGAAAAAAAAACAAGTCTATTGACTTGTATTCACTTTATAACGTGAATAAGAAGCCTGATGAATTTCAGATTGTTCAGTTCTTCTCTCTTGATGACTCAGAAATGAAGTTAAAAGAGTTGAAGAAATAACTACCGTTATAATATCATAATAATTAGAACTGCGTACTCATAATTTCATATCGCTATTGTTTCTTTCATATTCACTCAGCTTATTTATTTTTCATTAGTATAAGTACAAAGTCATATTGAATGTCTTACGGAAACTTGGATGAATAAATTCACATCACATCTAGTTAAATCCATACAGAAGACATGTCGAGATTCATATATGGCGAACAAATCATCATCTTGCCGATGTCCTATAGAGCGAAAAAAATAACCGGAACGATTTTATATTTACGTTGGATTCTTTCGAGACAATAGTCTATTATTCGAAGAAATACTAAATCATTTTAAGAGATGGAAAATTTTTAAAAAATTCATTCAAAACACTAGTCAAACTCTTTTGCTCACAATTAATAGACACTCTCTCGGTAAAAAAAAGCTCTGAAACTAACAGTAGTAATTAAAACAATCAAGTGTATGGCTTTTACTTATGCAAATAACATGTCTGTCAATACCAACGATGGATCAAACTTCTGAATGTCTCCTAAGAATATTGAGTAAAATCAGTTGGATGTAAGTTACAACACAATTCTGTGAAACGATGTCCCATATTTAGTTCAGCTTTTCTTCTTCTATTCATTTCTACATACAATTCTATTCACGAAATTTAGTCACGCGCAGATGCATGAAAGACGTCAATCGCGACTAATTCAATGGCTTGTAGTTTTATGTGTGGGTAGGCCTACTCTACTATTATTTGTGGATAACTCTCTCGTCTATTCAAGAAAATCTTTTTCCTTTTCTTTATTCACCTCATCATGCATACGTCGTTATTTTTCTATTGTCTTAACACATTTCATCTACCAGACGTGGTATCATGTTAATCTATTGTGTTTCCTTGTATACTTATATTTTTCATGATCGTGTTAATCCAGTAGCTCTGAATGCTTCCGCTATTCTTTTCTAGCACATTCGAACAGACTAACAAAAGAATGAAAAACTAAATAAAAGAGAATCGCAACTCAGTTGCTGCTGAGAGTCAATAGAATCGATTATCTACTAGAGACCTTTTTCATCCTTCAAAAACTCAATTTTAGATAAAAGAAAATCATTAAACGTGAACAATTTCAGCATATCCTTTGATAGTAATGGGAAAACAATGATGAAATCAAAAATTTAGTTTGAAAGAGCACACAAAGATACTAAATGTGACAGTACCTTTTTATTTTAAAACTCTTATTTTGTAAATGAAACAAGTCAGTCAGAAGTCCTATGCCTGATAAGACTCTCAAAGGCATAACATGCAGATGCCAATAGAAACAAGATGTAGTTTAACAGAAAAAAAGAAAAACATTTGATTGGAGTGAATTTAATTCACGAATACTACGATATGTGATCAAAAAGACGAAGACAGGAAATCGAGAAAAGATTCTTTTACTTTTCTAAAAGCCATTAAGATGGCAGACCGACTTTTGAACTATTCTTTCATAGATTGATGTTACCTTATGATGAAAATTGACATCTTTTTGTGTCGGGACAATAGATGTAGTACGAATGTTTGAATTAATTGATTTATATATTGTTACTAGTGAAATCTGACTAATTATTTTAAACAGATTTGGAATAAAGCATTGAATTCTTGATGAAGACGAAATCATAAATACGTTGCTTTCATTAGTAAAACACAAATAAGAAAAGCTGCAAAGCATTATATTGAGTCGCAACAATAAGTCATTTCAAGAGGCAGTCTTCGAACATGTAAATCATAGTTTGTAATGGGACCAGAGTAAAAGGGATTTATTTAGAAAATCAATCCAATCATTAAACCTGTCGGCGTTTAAAAAATGAAAATGACGTCCTTCAAAATGTTTATTGTTTTTACTTGGAAGTTTTATTCAGACTCAGTAGACTCGACGTATTCGACCGCATATCCTTTACCTTTCGAAGTCGTTTGACATTTTCATAAAAATCAAAGATACTACTTGTTTTCTATTTATCACAGTTCTAAATTTTGTTTTCGCTCCACATTTGTTAAACTTTATTCATCTGCGTTAATCTCGATGTATATAATTTAATATTTGATTCTTTTTTCTCTAGAAAATCATCACTCAAGTGCAGTGTTTAAACTACTACGTGATAAACGTTTCAATATTTGGTCAAATATGAGTATCGATGAATATCGAATATTTCGTTCACTTGTTATATCTCTTGTACTTGCAACTGATATGGCTAATCATGCATCGCTTATTGAACGTATGTCAACATATTTCTTTTTTAAAGAAACAAATACAACAACGACTTCTACTGATTCGAAAACGTTACTACAAACATTATTACATGCTGCTGATATTTCAAATGCAGCTAAACCATGGCCTATCTATATTCAATCGACGGAGAAAGTAGTGGAAGAATTTTTTATACAAGGTGATCTTGAAAAAATTTATTATGATGATAATAAGCCAACATTTGATCGTGAAAAAACTGATGTTGTACAATTACAAATAGGATTTATTGCACATATCGTCTGTCCTACTGTAAGTGATTATCTAAATAACTTAAATGATTCAGTTTATCCGAGTCGTTTGAAGGATAGTGGAGCTTGAGTTCTATAGTAAAAATAATCCGGATGATCCATAAATAACCAGAAGATGGAAAAGCTTAACATCGGTAAATTGATTACATGCTTTATTATGAAACCAAATAAAAATCGTTTTACTGTGTTGAGCAAAAAGTTCGCGGTCACTTGCAAAAATTACTTGATGGTATAGAGGTTCTGCCGCATCCGGCTTACAGTCCCGACCTTGCTCCTTCTGATTATGGGTTGTTTCGTTCAATGGTGCACTTTTTTCGAGGACGACGATTCGAAACTTTTCATCAAGTTGAAGCAGCGTGTCGTGAATTCTTTGAGTCCAAGGAGTCACACTGGTATCGAGATCATATTCGGCAACTTGCAGAACGCTGGCGTAAGGTCATTGAGAATGATGGGTAGTATTTTGAAGAATAATTGTTATGGGTTTTGAATAAACTTATGCGTAAAAAAGAATTTTGTGCAAGTGACCGCGAACTTTATGCTCAACACAGTAGTACTTTCTATCTAAATCTGTGAGCATGTACGTACATATAAATAAACTAGGCGCTGAATCGTGTTCAAAACGACTACCGTAAATCATTTTAGAAACGATGCTCGAATTGAACATTCTTTTGATATATAGTTCAAAAAATCAGTTCCTTCGTCAACTTTTAAATATCTGAAAGTTTATTTAGAAAAAAATATTTTACTATTTCTCATGATCGATGAAATAGTTTTAGACTGAATGTTGAAATATATAATACGATAGACATTCATTGACAAACTGATTCCGCGTGCGTTCAAGATAGTGTTAGATACTTATTCATGTCACAAATAATGACGCATCACTAAATGAAAATAACACCTTAAGAATATTGCCGCTTCATCGTACGTTGCATCAGAGGTATTCATGCTCCACATATAGTCGTGTATAGCGTCTCGTTCTAATTTATAAACTAGTTCGTTGTTGTATTTTCTCAAGATTATGGGAAAAGATAGAGACGTAATGTGTTCTAGACTACATAGATTAACGCAATCTGTGCGTCATTGGTGATCAAAACTACATTTTAATTGATATTTTAATTTCACATGGATTATGAATGACAGCTATTCCTTTGAATCAATTTAAAGGAATAAAAGTTTCTTGAAATTGACGATGACTTATTACGTACAAAAATCTTCATTAGTGATTTAAAGCAATCTAATATATTTTTCCTTCTATTTCTAGTTTGATGTTTTGTCCAAAGTACTTCAAATGGACTCTCTTGATCATAATTCTAAACTTTCACCAATAACAGCAATTCATACATTTCCCTGGCAGTATGATTTGCAATTAAATTTAGAAACATGGCGACAAGTAGCAAAAGATAATGATAATCAACGAATTCTACTTAGTCAAAAACCTTTGAAACTGAATACTGAATACTTACAGACATATGTTGAAAAAGCGAAAGAGTACTTAAAAAAGCGTTCACAACATGAATCATTACTTCGTTGTACGCCTTTTATGTAATCTATCGATATTAAACATTTTTCCAAAATTCTATTTTTTAGTAAAAACAGAAATATTAAGAAATTCAATTTTGTTTTAATGGAATACGATTCTACTACTTGATTATTATGATCTGATATGCAAATCTATCGAGAATCCTTTCAAGCAATCGAATAATCTTGAACAATACATCAGAATCGGACCAAATAGAATTCAGAGCAATAGATAAAGAGTTTAATATGTCAAACTAATTGATTCTTGTATTAAGCGATCTTTTATATACCTCATCTCAAATGATAAATTACTAATTTGAATCAACTAATGTCTTATTGATAACGTATCTGCAACTTTGATTTTGTTATTTCAAGATTTAGTCATGCATGAATATATTAAGAAATTATAAGCTATTCAACATTGTACTTCACATTTTTAAAGAATTCGAAAGGAATCAAGCCTTTTGAGTAAAGATTTTTCAGATGTGTAGTCATCACTTTCTCATGATTTCGGCAGATTTCTTCGTATTACAAGATCACTATAAGATTTTGATAAAGAACTTCTTAATTATACATTACGAAAGAGAGGGTCAATTCTGTTAAAAAGGTCATGAAATGAGCGAAAAGCAACTAGTCGGCTGCTGTAGAATGTGAATACATGCGTCTTACAGTCAATCGCATAAATGAAATGAACGACACGGAAAATTCGATAATTAGCAAAATGAATTTTTGTACTTCACTAAGAAGTGACAGTTTGATATTTTTACTCATATAAATAAAAATTCGATGTATAGACTTATGAACAGTAGTTAATCCAATTGAGTCGAATAAAACAGATAATAGAAAATGTTTTCTTTTTAGCAAACTATAAATGTGGTGTAAGTACTTATTAAATAATCTATTTGAATCAGACATGATAGCGAGACAACTTTTTCTGTCCTGTCCTGCAGTAGGCCTCCATCCTGCCACCCCACGGGACAGGGCAGGACGCGACAATAAGCAGGACAGAGATGAATAGTTTCTCAAAAGAGATACTTTTTACATAAACATGTAACTATTTAAAACATATTTATAGCTACTTAGCTTTCCTATAGTAATGCAATGTTTTCATAGCTATTGAAAATTCAGATAGCTGTTTGAATAACGGTTGTACATATCCTTAAAAAGTATTCCTCATATTTTTCTTTTTTTCTAACCCTTGCTCTAAAAAGATAAGAAACATTATATAGATCACTGGGTCCCATTCTAATAATAATCAATATTGATTAACACATTCTATTATTCGAAAAAACAATGATTCTTGCAGAACAACGATTCATAAAGGTGTCTTACGCACAAAGTTCCAAAAACATAGCAAACAAATATTTCAAAATATATCGAACTTCAAATAACAGTAGCATAAACAAATAGCTATAATAAAACTGCATAAATATCAAAGCTTGGAAGAGCAATCAAAGAGCTTAGGAGTTGTCAGAGATTTACACAGCTGTTCAACCAACCAGTGACTATGAAAAGAGTTCAATAGCTATGCCACGGAACCAAATAGCTATGCAAATTTTAAATAACTATTAAAACGCCAAATAGTTATCAATAGATTGAATAGTGTGGAATAATTAAATAGCTGTGGACAGAGATGTGACAAAGAGAAAAAAACGTAGGGTCTGCGGCAATATTCTTTGAGAACTCAATGTATGCGAACGCAACTTTTTGAAAGTGGTGGGTACAAAACGAACTTTGTTCACTTTATGATCATTTCTCTAAATAAAAATAAGATTTTGACTGGAAAAAAATGAAATTTTTCTAAAAGTATGGAAATATGTACTCCAAAATCGCCACCTCCATCACTGTGAAAACTTTAAATGACTATCCAATGAATTAAACAGTTATGAAATGGAATGAAGTACCTATTTACATTTTTAAGTAGCTATCAAACAATTAAATAGATATGGAAAGAATTAAATGATACAAACATTGTAGTGACTCCTATAAATAATATTTCATATGTGAAGTATAACTGATTGATCTTTGAATTATAAAATTCAAAGGAAAAAATCTGGGAAAATTCATCCAAAATCTACATATAAAAATGAAGGACAAGGTTGTGTGTCTTGTCCTGCCGCTCCACAGGACAGGACACAGGACGACCGCACCGTCCTGTCCTGCTATCATCTCTGATTTGAATATATCAGTACAAGCATTGGAAACTAATGATCAACGAGTTGCAGTGCTAGTCGCATCAGTCGAATAAGGAGCGCTATATTGACATTTTTGTTTAGATTTGAGTAGGGCTCATTGGTTAGTCCTTTTTCAGAGATCGATATGTTCCTCTCAGAACTTGCAGCTACTTTAAAGCTTTTCGTATGTGTTCAATATAAAATAAGATATTCGTTTTTACAGACCCAAGAATATTAACGTGATACTGCATTAGCAATTCAATTTTCTTTTCAAAAGTAAACTCAAATGATTATGCTTTAAATATTTTGATCTTATGTAAAACTGATTTTACTTTTTATCGTTACTCGTCTCATAACCGTTCACAGTCAGAATACATTAGACATAGTTTAGAAAAAAAATATCAGAAAATGATTATTTATGAAGTTAGGTTCTGTTCAAATTTAAATCCAAAAAAATGATTGAGATTTTCTTTTAGATACAAATAGAGTTGCCATTGATTTTCTTCATATATTGCAATAGATTTCAAGCAAATCTCTCTCATACTTAAAATATCCACGAATTAACAGTTTTTTTGGATGAACTCTTTTAAACACAAGCTGCACTAGATGAAATTTTAAGGCTGTCAAATACTTCAATGGCCTAGACATCCAAATCTACGTCTAATATTAGCAATATTATAGAGTTGAGAAAAAGAACATTTTTTTCAAAGCTTTCATTCTACATATACATACATAATTTCATTAGAATATTATTTAGGTGAATTATTTGTCAGTTTGAAAATATAGAGTATGAACGCAGTTTAATAAAAACTTCAGAAAGTTTATGGGAACTTTACCACATTGACTCTATTTTTCTTTTGACTGCAAGAAGTATTTTTAGATGTTATATGAGAATTAGTGATGATACTCTTTGTAAAAATTTAAATTAGATTAAACTATTATAGTTTGTTTTACACCAGCGAAATCAAACCGCATATGTAACAGACTTACATAATACAAAACAAAGTAATACGATGAGAATGGATACAGACGCAAAATTTATCAACCAGCAAAATGTTTACAACTACCGATAGATAAAAAAAGAACTAGGCGACTCAAAAGCCATGAGAATTTAACAGTAGCTTAATGATACCTGTGTGCTGACAAGAGGAGATACTACAATAAATATATGGAAACGTGATTTGCACGTTGGATGTAACATAAATGACATGAGTTTTTATTTAGTAACTCATTTGTTTCAAAACTTTTCCCATATTTTACACCATTTTCTACTCGAAAATGAAAGCTTCCTTTTTACAAACAAATCAGAAAGTGCTTACTTTTTTCTGACTGTGCCAGTTGAAATCCTCGATGGACTTTAATTTCATGGATTCCTGTTTTATTTCTTTTCAACAGCGCTTAAACCCGAAGAGCATCACATATATTTTTTTCTTAACTAACATTCCTTGGGCTATTACTATGTAAAAGAGTATTTCTTTTTATAGAAAGAGTACCAAGTTACATCGTTTTGTGAAACACGACTTGAAAGAAGTGTTGAAGTGTTTAGGGTAGAAATTTGCACTCCC
>OENM01001040.1:19351-47131 GCA_900239745.1 Rotaria magnacalcarata
CTACAATCCGATACAAATCTATCGGATTCCGGGTCGAGGAATCGATGTCGGATCCTCAGTGTCGGATTCCTATGAATTCCAACGAAAAACCGTTGGATGTCATCGGAAGTTCATAGGATTCCGACACTGAGGATCCGACATCGATTCCTCGACCCGGAATCCGATAGATTTGTATCGGATTGTAGGATATTTCCAGGTTCCTATCGGATCCGATATCGGATCAGTCGACCTGGGGACAGGTATTCCTACCATCATAGATCGTTACCGACAGATGAAGATGACTTGAAGTGCTAGAGGGATTTGAACTTCTTCTGGAGACATTTTAATTCATAAGCTAACTACAGTCGAATTAATTAATTACGCTTCACAGACCCTGAGGAGCAATTCTTGAATCCATCACAAACGGTATTAGAAATGTAGGGAGGAGAGAGAGGTGGAGCTTTGACTATGACACACCTCGATAGACACCTGTTGACGTCGTTGTAGACTGCCGTGAATCGTGCGGCGGTAGAAGGAAGGACCACATAGGGGTACAATCTCGATATAACCTTTGAACTATTTCGGTTTGTCATTTGTAGGTGGTGCATCAAAGTATAGTGGAAGAAAGAGTCCTGAAACAGATAAAACAGTAGTTTTTCTGATAAGAATTAACAGCTATGTCGTGTTTCACATTTTAATCCCGAAGGGATTGCGTTAACAGCTTTTTTAAGGCACAATGCTTGGTCATACGTAAAATTATAAAGTTTCAGCGGTAAATTTTTCTTTTCAAATAAGTTTCTCCGAAGAACATAATCGCATTGAATTGAGCGAAACGATATTCAGTCGTTTAAATCAGCATTTATACTATCGAGAGCTACCCCATGTAATAAAAACCGCATGAAAATTGGCGGTTAACCGCGGTTTTACCGGTCCGGTTACCGGCTCCCATTACCGCAGAACGGATAAATACCGCGGTTTACCGCAAAAAATGATCCGGTATTCGCAACATGGGACTATTCATGATATCTAAATACTGTTTCAAGGTAAAAGCACAGGTAGATATTGATTTCGGGGATACATGCAAACATAAGCACTACGAGCTGAGTTCGATTGACTTATTTCTTCTGCCAGCTGCTGCTTACAGTTATTTCGTGAGCCAGCACTTTTAAAATATTTGTGAGTACCCAGGTTGATCAAAACGGTATATTTACGACAGTAAATAGGCCGTATTTACCCGTAATACGTGGCGCAGTAATATGGCACAGCAAACGGGACTGCATTTTCATGGTTTACGGCTGTTTGTGCTCCGTACTCTCATGATCATACGGTCCGTATTACTACGCCAGATATTACGGCAAACTTTCGCCCGTAAAATAGTTGTAAACTAACCGTGAACGACCATATACGCATCGTACTGCTCGTCCTGGGTACGATCGAATTAATGCTTTTTTTTAAACAATACTTAAAATTGTTGCTAACATACTCAGACTGTTAAAAATAATGCCACATTCTAGTTATCATTATCAATTGTCTATGAATGAATGCCATAGATTAGAGCAATCTGTGCAATTATCGGGACCTACAGAAATTGACATACACCCCTTTTATGTTTGAAAGAACAGTAACGAACTCTATAGAAGAAGTTTTTTTCCTAGCACAAGTCACTATCGGGCAACACGATTGCAGAATATTATATATCAAGAGGGGAAAGCGACTCCTGATGGATTCTAGAATCCACCAAGAGTCGCAGATTCCACCAGGATCCATATAATCCGCTAGGATCTATTTTGATTAATGAGTTTATCTGAATATTGTAAACAATTTGCCGTTGCTAAGGAGAACAGCGAGACTCATATATGTAGGATCTATGATTTTCATCGTGTTTTGAAAAAATTACGAAAGTGACCATTCATTTTTTCAAAGATCAAAATGGTCTATATATCGTTTCTTGTATCTAAATACTTAGAAAAAAAACTTACCGATTTTATTGTACACAAAAAGAGAAGAACCGAAAGATTTATTTGTCATATTATTCTATGACTGGACATGTGTTACAATAGTTCTGAACAAATTATTCAACCTTTTTGTAATATAGACGATACTGTTGAAACGAAGAATACTATTTTGTTTCTACCAATGATTTTGTCTGTGTATTGATTAATTCTGCATGATAAATTGCAAAGTTCTAGCAAGTACATCAGTAAGACTTGGTTTGCAACGATCGGTTCAAATATATGAACTGACAGCTATGTACAAGTTTTGTTTTAAATATAGTAGTGAATGCTATAGCAAAAAGTCAAAATTCATGAATCATTGCTACTTAATACGTAGTTAATAAATTCATCACTCTATCCCATATTTTTATGGAAAAAGAATCAAATTTCATGTGTTTCATGGGATTTACAAGTTATCTTTTAACTTTTCCCTTGACAGCAAATAGAGTTGCTGGATAACCTTGTACAGTATGCTAATGATTACGAAACTTTATGTTGCGAAGACGAATATCAATCCAAGAAGCTACAACAGAAAACCTTAAAAAGCAACTTAGTCTAACAGGATAAGTCATTATATTAGACTAAAAAGAAAGCAAGTGACAGCGATAAGGAGTTGATACTGATCTTCGCATATCTTCAAACGCCCACCAAAACCCATAAGAATTCACTTGAATTCACTGGAATCCAACAGAATCCAGGAGGAGCCATCAGAATCCAAGGATCCGGGAGCCGCTTTTCCACCTTGATTATATATACTTATTTAAATAATTATTAACGATGAATACTACGACGTACCAAATCAGTAGTTCTCTTTTAGTTGCACTCTATCAATTGAACATGGTGTTTGGTTTATTTCTTTAGACGGTAGGTAATCTTGACTGCATTGGAAATATCATAGTATTTCGTTCTCAAGCATTTCGAAAACGAGCCTATTTGATTTATCTACTATCGGAAGCAATGACAAATTTTATTTACTTGGATTTCTTATTGATGACACGCATCCTTCAGAAAGGATTTCAAATTCCAGTTACAACACACTATGATTTTTTATGTAAACCTCGACAATTCGTTTCTGTCTGGAGTTATCAAGTTTTTCTTTACCTTGTTTTCATTTGTAATAATTGATCGGCGTTTATCTACACAACATTCAAATAGTAAGTAGTAACAGAAATTTCAATAAATTCGATAACAGAGAACCCTTTTTTCCTCTGCGCTATTAAGAATTAAATTTAAAAACTCGACGGCGAAAACGAGGCAATTTTTTACGTTTTTGTTAATAATTCTTTTGAAGAGAATCAATACAATCATACAAGCTGATGTAAAAGAGAATTCATTAGATTTATCTTGTCTCCTCGTTGTTATAGATTATTATAACTCACGATGTTATTCCTTTCATTGGATATTTGATAAGTAGAATAATTTCACATGCAATATTTAATTTAAGGTGGAACACTCACTCCGTAGAAAATCCATCTATTTCCGAAGTTGAGTATTTGCCGTGGAAAAAAATGCAATGAAACCTGCTCTATCAATATATGCATGACTTTGGCAAAAGAAAAAGTGAGAGTTTTAAAGATTTTTGAAAACAATGTTAACCTTAATAACATATTTATTTACTTGCATTAGCATCAGATAAACTTTCATCAACAATTTAAGGATTATCTGTTGAGTATTTTTATAAGTCCTACTGGAAAAGCCTATGAATATATAATTTTGACCGTTTTCTTTTGACTGAATTCGAACGGAAAACCGATCACTCTTACAAAGGACATGAATAAGCAAAAAGTGAATTGGCGGCTCGATGTAGTTTGTCATATTGAGATGAAATCTTCACAAAAACATTTTCTTTCACTAATTAAATATTTTTTGCTTAAATAACGATTCCTCTTTATTAAACTGATATACGTTGAGCAGCCGTGTTTGCGCGGAACCGTAGGACAGAATTTCTCATTCAAACAATAGGGTGGCATTAGAACCATTGCTAGTATTAATTCATAAATTTAAAAAAATATATCTTTTTTTATTGATCGATATCCCTTCTGAAGAAATAAGCCTCTCATCTTGCTTGCAATTACTCATGGTACCGTTGGGTTTATATTTTGTATAAAAGGGAAGTTATTCGTTATTTCTTTTCTTTTCATTTAAGTATATCGTCAATGGAGCAATCGTCAAGAAGTCGCCTACAAAATGGCTATTGGATGTGCAATCTTCTGATTATTGTTTGTTGGTCATCGACTTATTTTATATAGTACTATAAATGGAAGTTGTGGTTCTCAACTGGGCATTTATGCTTATATTGACAATTATGTGGAAGTAGTTGTTACAGCATTATGCACATCGATAGTCATGATCATACTAGCTCATTTACTAATACGAAGTGTTCGAGGTGTTATTAACGACAAGTTGTTCCTTATAATGTTGAGTCAACGGTAGGGTTTATAAATCGATCAATACTTCATTAGATAGATTCTCGACTAATATTTATGCTTATTTTACAATCAATTATTACAACAACAACAACAACAACAACATATATACCATATGCATTCGAACTTATATATTCGAATGTCACTCAAAGTTGGTCAAAGTCACCTTTACAAATTGCTCAAGAAAAAGTCTTTGTTGAATTCACTTATTTACTTTCGTATTCATTTTTTGTCTCTAGTTTCTAAGTATCATTTCTTTTGAATATTACTTTTCGTCGGCAAATCAAACGTTACTTCAGTAAATCAATAACTGGCGGCAGTACAACTGGTACGTTTAGTATTATTTATACTAATGCAACGTTACTTCATCGATCGAAATATTAATTATTTAAAAACACGGAAAATTACTTTACTTTTTTCTTCAGATTACATCTACGAAATGAATATGATTTCAGTAAATAAAACTTGCAAAATATCGCGTCTAAAGAGTTTTGTATTTAAAAACATACAAATAATAACAATTCAAAGTATGATTTACAAATAGATTACAACAAGAGAGAGAGAGAGAGAGATTTTTTCTGTTTGTTCAGAAATTATAAAATTTCTGACTCATAATCAGTATTCACCATAGAACTAGATAGGGCAACGACCAATACAATTTTGGCTAAAACATTTCTACGAATCTCAAACATTTTTGTATTCTTACCTATTGATACAAAACCAGTCTATGAATACCATATACTTGCCTCGTATGCATTATCTTTCAATCATCGTGAATAATCTGCTCACCTCTAAATCTACCGTACGATAACGTCGCTTCGAGTACATGAATGATATTGAATACTAATAAAAAAGACCTCATACTGTCTAATATTTCTTGATCTTCATTTCGTAAAAACTAAAATGAGGACACAATAGATGAATTCAAACCATTTTTATTTCATAAGCCGAATTTTTCTTCTACGTTCGTATTTGTTCGAACTACTCAAGAGATTTTTTACTTGATTGCCGTTGGAGTCATTTTTTCGCATCAATTCCGACAGCAAATTTGTACTTTACATGATATTCTTTTGTTGAATTATTTATATTAAAAACTGCCGACATCAACTGCCTAACCTGGTCACATCGGCCATGATCGGTGTTCTTACATAATCGATGTCGAGTTTAGTTTATTAATAAATTTATTTCGTTGAATATGTTTCATGGTACTATAAATTATGTAATATCGAATTTTATTTTTTCAAAAGTTGTGGTTTTCATTGTGCTCAAGAGAATTTCCAATAAAGTAAGATTTACTTTAATAAGTATTTTTATTTCAAAATATTTTTCTGTCATTTGAATACGCATCAGAATTATTTATTTCTTCGGACTAAAATTATTTCTCTTTGTTATTTGTTTGTCATAAATCTCTAATGAAAAATTGTTCTACATTAAGATAGTAGTATTAATTTTAAATAAATTACATTGAATTTTTCATTGTTTGATGCTTCAAATTCTTTTGTTGCACAACATAAGATCATGGGAATGAGATGAAATTTGTTTTTCTCGACCATGGATGTTGCGTACATGACGTTGAAGATTTGATGAGATTGAAAAAGATCGTTCACAATATTTACAACCATAAGGCTAGAATAAACAAAACATCCTTTTTCGATGGAATTAATGAAAACGAGTCAAATCTAAGATAATTGATGTGTAATGATATTCAAACATAAAAGTTCCAAGGTGCATGCTGAAGAGTACGAAAACAAATAAGTATTTTCTATGGTACGTATGACTTTTTGTCAAAAATAACGAGTATCTTGTTGTTGCGTTGAAACTTTTATGTGTTTGAGTAGAGCGCTTCACTAAGTCTTTCTGATTCGTCATTTAGTGATAAAAGTAAAACATAAAAAACACATATACATGCCTGATAAAAAATCTATTATGGTAAACTGCATTTGAAGTTTACTTCTTTTAGCTCTCTTATTTATAATCATTCTATTGAATTCTTAACACATCATGAGATATCTCTAACAGTCATCAGTTTTCTACGAGATTTTCTCTCAATAAAAAATTTGGTATCTGAAAAATGGGTTCTTTTGAATGAAAAATATGTCTTTTACAAGCCATTCATCTTGAAGAATAGATATCTGTTTCCAATGAAGTTTTCAAGACGCAACGCGATCTGTAAGGTCGGTTATGCGAAAAATTCAGTACAAAATGTATAGATTGAGTACTGAGGCTTACAGGCTACAACAGATGTTTGGATTTACATTTAAACTACAAATCCTACATCTAAATTAAATAGGAGCGGAAACAAAGAATATCAGTCGGATTGTACGCAAGACATAAGTTTATTCTGGTATCGATAATTTTTCTCATATTTTGTGATGAACTGAAGTACATGAGAACATAAAGATCTTAATAAAGAAGAAATCTTCTATTTACTTCAAAAACAAAATCTCCAGCAGACAAACTTCACAAATTTTTGCTATAAATATTCAAATATTATTTACTTGTTCTCCTGTATGTGTTCGCAAATGTCGAGTTAGATTTGCTGAGCGAGGAAAACATTTTCCACAATACGAGCAACTGTACTTGTATTTGTTTGATAAACAGGTATTGGAATAATATGATTTATCTATTGATACGTGATGATTACCATTATCAAATGAATTGAAATGTTTTTTTAATTTTGTCGGTTGTTGGTCTCTTTCATTTGATAGTGTCGTTGCATCACGCCCCAATGATGATGATGATGATGCATTTTGTTTTGGTTGTTGATCATTCGCTAGTAAGGAATCAGGACTAATTATTCCATATGAAATCGAAGATGAACTTAACAACGATAAGGAACGCTTTCGAGTTGGGGAAGGTTTTTTAATGCTTAAATCAAGGGGAATACTATCATCATTTATATTCGGTATTGAGTGCTGTTCAATTGCATTTGGCGGTAATGGAAATGAAGGTAATGGTCCGTTCAAAAATGAACTCGTAGCAGCTAAACGCGCTAGATAAGGAAGAATGGAAAATGATAAATTTGAATTCAAAAACCAATTATTTATCCCTTCTTTATTCATGGATATTGGTGAACGTAATGGTAAAGACGATGATATTAAACCACCACAATAACGTCTAAAAACAAACAAGAAACATTTTTCTTTATTAGAAGAACCACGAGAGCAGTAAGCTCAAACATTTAAAAAAGACTTCTGTTTCTGCAATAGTTTCAATTAACGATTTTCTATAAAAACAAATATCACCCCTGTAAATTAGATTACTGCAAAAAAAATAATAATTAATCCAATGAAAGCTGATAAGCTCTTGAATTTTCTAATAAAATTACAAGATCTTCTTTGCAATTCTACCTCATTGAATTTCTCCGATACTTATTTAAAAATATTTACCGATGTTTGTTAAGTGCTGTTATATTTGCAAAAATCTGACCACAAAATCTACATTTAACTTTTGTTCGGCAATCAGCATGCATTCTTTTATGTCGGCATAGATTGGAAAATTGTGTATAGGATTTAAGACAAACTTCACATTGAAATGGTTTTACTGACGAATGAATATGCATATGTTGTTTTAAACCACTTAATGTTGTAAATGATTTGTCACATTGTAAACAACAATGTCGCTCGTGAGTTTGATCATCTAATTCGGAATCGGAGTTTTCTAGATGATCATCAATCTAAATATTAAAAAAATTATAATCATTGTTTTATTGTATACGAATAGTAAGATAAATTTGTATCACTAGATGATTCCATACATGCGACCTTACAATCAGCATGCATAAGATTAAAAACAGTAACTTTCTTACTCATATTTGATAATCATTAGTGTCAAATCACTCAATGAAACAAATGATATATTACTCTTCGTATTCTATACCTGCTTGATGAATAATTATTAATCCATAAACATTATTGTTCAATGAAATACAAAAAAAAGATACTTTTTTTCTTCTGTACTTATTATTAGTCTTATTAGTCCAATCCGTGTATAATGGTCTCGTGTTTTATTATCATTCAAATGGTTAATACTTACTTTCTTTTTATCGAAACTTGTACTTTTGGTTACTCCGTCATTATCCTCAATTGATGAACTTCTTTGTCGATGTATTTTAGTAGAATTATAAGATAAAAATAGACGATTGAAGTCGACTAAAAGAGCCAAGCGTTTCTTCTCAATCAAGCGATCATTAAAAATAAAATAAAAGCACAAATACCTGATCGAATGTTTTTAACGACAAAATCAGTGTTCATTGTGTATCTAATTGAAACATTTGTCTAGAAAAAGAAAAATTATATTTTTCTTATTCAATCATATCCAAGTGTTTCTTTCGTCCATCGTCTTTTATCGAATGCTTTCTATTGACATATTGATTGTGCCGATGAATATACAAAACCTATTAAGGCGGAGAGAAATGACTTTGATGTATGTCTAGTGAACAAACAATAACAATGCGATTGTCGTCGTCATCATCATCATTGCTCTTTCCGTGTCTCACTTTCTCACCTCTAGCTCAATAGCCGAATTTCAATGATAAATTTTCTATTTCCCATTTGAGAGCTTCCTTCCAAAGGGATGAGAGGACAAAGAAAGACACTTAATATAGTTTGACACTATTGTCTGTCTTACCGTGTATTTGTTTGCAGAAAAAAAATGAGAATAGAGATCATGGTCATTATACTATTGAATGATCGATAGATAGCATTTGACAATCAACGACCGAAGAAAGAAAATTAAGAAAAAAAGAAGAAAATCAAATAGATTGAACGTATATTGTTACATGAGATGTATTTCCTAAATAGCTGTTCAGTATGATATAAGATGTGTTGTCTAACAATTTTCTGGCAGACAAATGATGGAAATGCTTTCCTTTGTTATTTTTTTTTCTCTTAGTTATTAAAATGAATTAAGAGAAAACAACGACAAGTTTTTTTCTTCTTCTCCCGATCAGTAAGTCGAGACTATACCTACTCAATGAACAAGAAGGAAGAAGACGAAGAAAAATTGGTAATTGAGCAAGAAAAAGTGAAGTTGTTATTTGATCTTGATGATTGCACTTTCCTTTTGAGAGTTTGAGCACACGGTGATGAATGTTAACAAACTCATGTGCATACTTTATCAATAATATAAGAGTAAAAGAGCAGACCAACCACAAAAGTTAGATGACCGAGATTGACAAAAAAAGGAAAAGAATAATAAAATAGTTGTATTTCATCTATCATGTCACAATTTTATTTCTTAAATGAATGTTTACTTTATTTTTATGATACTGACTCAAACACGCGATTGCTTACTCTTATACGCTAATAAGTAATCAAAGACAATCGTATATTTTGTTTCATAATAAAGCATAGTTCGATTCAATTGAATCACTGTTTTTCCACCGCTGGTATTCGCCATTGATTACAAACATAAAAAAATGGGAAAGCCAGCTGATGACTTCGACGAAGAGAAACCGACATAAGCATTTTGGATAAGAGAAAAAATATTAGAAAAACTCAGTTTAACTGACTAAGTTTCTGTAGCATTCGATGATTCTTTAGCAAGAAAGAAGAGCTTTGAAAAGTAACAATGAAAAAAGTTATACGATTGTAGAATATTCTTGAAACACTTTAATTTTGTTTATAAATATTCGAAAGAGTGCAATTTGTGAGTTTTGAACCAATAAAAGAGCTCAGGATGTCTAGTAATCGTTATATGTATATATTATTTTGATTTCTTCAGTGTTCCATTTACGTAAATCATTTACGTTTGGGAGGCCCTCTTGCATCTAGTCATCAAATGTCGTACTTTTATTTTATGGCAATGAATGAGTTTGTGAAAAGGAGAAAAAATCAAAACACTTTTGTACTTCTAAACGACACAGATCTTAAGAAGTATCCTAATGTGTAAAGGGCAATGATAGAATTTTCCTCAGCTCAAGATATTTATCGAAAGACAAAAAAAGAAAAGACAGGCATGTCATTGTCAATAATAAAAAGTTGAAAATAATTCTCAAAAAGTTCAATTTATTGTTTCTTATCGATAATAGATTTATTTCAAATATCATTTTTACATAATCGTTTTTCTTTTGTATAATGATTTCAACTGATTCTACAGATGTATGGTTATAAGGTGTAGAATACTAAAAATTGACAAATTTAAGACATATTCCGATACCGAATATCTACGACAGAAACATATGTCATGTAACTGTTGCCACATATTTTCAGTAGACTAGTAAGTTCGTGTTAGTTTTCAGTGACTGATCCAATGACGAGACGCTGATAATAGCAAAACATATGGACATGAGATCATGCATACTGCTTTAGAATTGAACTGAACAGAAGAACGTTTATGGTTTTCATAGAATTAGTCACTTAGAAATATATTCATTGAAAATTAGCTAGTGAGCTGATGAGAAATATTCATGGTAATACATAAACAGAAGAAAATAGAAGTACTCTCTATGCGTTTTTTACTATAAGTCTATGCATTCAATTTTTATTGTACTAACCGGTGGAATCTCTATTCTTTCTTTCATTTTTTGAGAAGAAAAATTTATTTCACAGCAAAAAGTTCTATGCAGTTATTTGTGCCTCAAATTGTCATTAGTATTGTTCTAGACCTAAGTTTTCTTGAACAATATGCGTAGATATAGTATTAGATTTTCTTCTTCTTTTACAAAACAAATTCACTGCCGTGTCATTTATTAAACCCTTAAAAGCCGAATGTCCCTTCCAAGGGACATTTTGAAAACTTGAATAAAACACATAATGTTAGTACATGCACAATATTTTTTATTTTCCTCGACTCAAATGATCTGGTAGATCATAAAAAAAAGAGTAAAGATAAATCTGAGTAGTTGTCGGAGGAAACAATGCGCTTTTTAAGGCTAATAACTTTTTAAATATCAATTTTTTATTTTGAAACGTTTTTTCACTGATGAATACTGGAAGAAAATCTATTTTTTCAAGCGGTATCTTTGCGACATATCGTTACTCTATCATATGAAACTATCCAACGGTGTTTTTATTGTTCTGTTGATGAGCTGCGATATCATAAAGACCATGTCCCTTAGAAGGGGCATTCGGTCATAACGGTTCAAAAATTTCCTCCATTCTATAAAAGCGACATCATTTCTTAAAGACATGGAATGCGCATACGTGTGCTACCTTTATGTTTAATGACATAATTGTTTTTCTATCGAATATGTAGTGTCTATTCTATTAATTCATTATTACATATCGAATCAGATTAAATTTTGGCTGGTATTCCATCATACTTGAAAACCAATTCGAATGTCTAAAGTAACAGAAAAAGATTGTTCAGATTCAGATGATGGTGCACTTTATTCAATCAATTCAGATTTAAGTAGCATTTATAGTGATCCTACTGAACAAGATAGTGACAACAGTGAATCGGATCTATCCTCTGAAGAAGTTGATGATGAAAGTAATATAACGGATTCCAAACAACAAGAGTCATGGTCAGACAAAATGTTAGGGTGTGGGTGTGGGTGTGTTAGAACAATTGTATCACCCACACCCACACCCTCAAGTTAGTTCATCAATAGTTGTTTATCAAAGTGGTGAAGACAATGAACCACCAACAAAAAAGTTACGTGAAGCCAGATCCAGTGTAACAGATGTTACACGGTATGATAATTTTAATCATTGGCTTTTATTTATTTCTGCTCTAAGTAATACTCGATGTAAAAACGACAACTGCTCTGGAAAAACATATCGGCAATGCTCCAAATGTATTGTGCACTTATGCCTTAATTCAAATAAAAATTGTTTCAATGAATACCACACTCATAAATAAGTTTCTACTACAGACATACAATTTCACATTAGGACTGCATATCTTAATTTTTTGTTAAAAAGTCATTAAGAAGATTACTTTCTTTTAATTTATTATGTTTGCAACAAAATAAATAAACTTATTCACTTGAAAACGCTTTTGATGTATACACTCAGAATAATGATAAGTTTGGACCGTCAAAACCGAATGTCCCTTCCGAGGGACATTTTATATCTCCGTAAGGAAAATTTTTCTTTTTTTACTATCAATATTTCTCATTGGGGTACTAGAGTTTCTATTTTAGCGATTATTTTTTTAAATTTGCAACAATAAAGCCTTCCGGCTTTTAAGGGTTAAGCAAAGACTTTAAGGAGCAAGTAAACTGCTTACTAACGTTTTCATCTTCTGAAAACACTAGAATAACGATACAATTATGTTGTTTTTTTGTAAAATGCAACTACAAGACTCAATTTATCATTACTGTGCTCTGATGACAAGGGAAAATGCTAGACTCAAAATGTGATTCATACCGTAAAAAGAACCAGAAGAACTGCCATGGCAATCAGGTGACGAGAAGAAAATCCGACGATTTGTGTACATTTCAAGCAGATTTTTGATTCACGTAGCTTCTAGCATGTTTATGTAAAGAACAAAATCGAGCAGTTTCTACACATTGTAAAATATTCAATTCCTATTGACTATTGTCGTATAGTTTAAAGGTAAAAATACTATTTATAACTGCATACATGTAGCTTATTTGTCTTCATTCTCAATTGTTCCAATTTGGGTCGATTGGCACATCACATCAAGTACACAAAATTAACAAAATATAACTGTGATAGATGACCATAGTATGTATTGTCAAAGTACATTTATATCTACAATCTGCAATTGATTGATAACTATTAAGTTGCTATGATTTTGTTTGTATTTACTGCAACTAGAGTTACAATTACGATGGTTTACTGTACACGAATAATGAATCGTTGATTTCACAGTTATTTTCTTAATTCAAGCTGAAGTTAAGCTGCATGAAAAAATTTGTTTTAGATATTGATTTAAGAAAATTTCAAATCAAACTGTCTATCTCAATTCAGCGAGTCCAAAAGTCTAAATTCTAGAATCCTAAAACGAAGTACTATTGAAATTAAATTCATACTATAGTAAAGACAAATATAGAAAGGAACACGAATTCGTTTCGTCTTAAACGAAGTATTTTTACAAAAAATATTTAAAATATTAAATTGTTGCTCTCAAATGTTTCAGAAACTCTTCCACTTTAGTTTTCTAATTGGATCACAGAACTCTATGTGTTTCCATTATAGTACTTCTAACTAAGCATGGTACATTCTTGGTCACAGCTTTTGGTTCTTCTCAATCTATTCATTATAATCATTTTATACTATGTTGCTGAACGAAGATCTCAATACGTCGGTAACATCGTTTCGTATCAGAACAACATCCATGCTCAACGCTTTATCTTCCGAAAAGAATTAATCCGTCAGTTTATTGCAAGTCATTCCCGTTTTTATGGTTATTCAGCTGATGCGTGTAATATCACCAATGGTATAAATCGTGAACAACCTCGTATTTTGTTTAATGTTTCTGAAATACTTGTGAAACTTCGTGGACAGGTTGTGCCATTTCCGGAAGAGACTTTTGAAGGGCGAGGCATCGTTCTCACTGTCGGTTTCGCTCAAGCCTCCAATGAAAAAGTCAGCTTGAAAATGATCGAACTATCTGGAACAAAATTACCTGTGCAGGTAGAATTTATTTATTAAACTGAGCAAATCAATATACATATATATATATATGATAATATTTTTCTTGTTCTGGGATCAGTATCTCGTAAAGCATTTACCTTCATAAAATACATTTGCTAGAAGTACAGTATTCATTTGCATTTTACTTTAATGCATTTTATTTTTCAATTTCTTTTAAATGACTTGAAATATTCAATAGTCCTACATTTTAAAGTAATTTGAATTGAAATGTTTGCCAATATTAATAGAAACATCCATTAGAAAATTCCTTAGTATGAAAATAAATGTGCGAAGAAACTACTTTCTTGTTGAGAAATAATTACATTCAAAAACCTATTCGATACTTATCATGCTTCCTCTTTAAAAGTTTGATTTCTTCCGTAAAAATATGTAAAATTTTGAAACTGTTGTTCATTTAGTTCAATTTAATTTTCATAAAAATTAACAGACTGCTTAATAGATAGTCGCTACAATATTCAGTGCTAAAGCTGTACACAGTCAATACTGCTACATTGACGAAGAATAAAATGAAACTATTATCAGTTCATTTACGTTTAAAACGAACGACATCTCGTATAATATACGAAAAATGACAAGTCTCTTGTGTACATTTGCATGTTGTCAATGTCGGACATATCGACTCTTAGAATCATCATATTTAGATAGATTAGATAAAGTTTTCTCTTGATTTTACTTGTACAGATATGGTATTCTTCATCACAGCGATCGCATGGCAATGTGTTAGACCTCCTTCGCATTGTTCCAAAACTGAATGCAAGCGTCTGTTGTTTTGAAACTGCTCAGTGTCGAACCTTGACGTCTGTCTTGAATTTAAATGCTACATATGTCTATAAACCACTCGCGCCCAATTTACCATACCGAACTTTCCCATACAAACCAGCTGCTATTATCAGTGCCACATTTGCTGAAGTTCTGTTTCTCGATATCGATGCTTATCTTGTTCGAAATCCGGATAATTGGTTTTGGTCAGATCCTATGTATCTTCATTTTGGTGCACTCTTCTTTCCTGATGCTATTCTCAGTCGGCAACATCCTGCTGTATGGAATATTTTCAATACTATCTGTGGTCACGATGAATTTGAATTCGATAGTTCTGTTGTACTCGTTGACAAGGCACGCGTGTGGAAAGGACTCTATATGACTAAACTGATGAATGATCATCATCAAATCTTCTACGGAGTACAATTGATAGTCAGACTAGAAAAAGAAATATTTATTTTTGTTCTTATAGTCTATATCTGATGGTGACAAGGATACATTCAGACTGGGTTTTCGCTATATGCAGGTGAAATATTATTTAGTCGTGATTCCATGTTCGGTAAATCGAAAACATTCAATCTGATAATATCTGCTATGCAGTTTTTTATTTCGTAATAGACTGGCTCTTTTAATGGTACTCATTTTGCAGGCTATACATTATGCAAAACAGACAGTTTATCCCAACATATCTACGTTAAGTATGATATTCTACGGACGCTTAGTATTATTAGCAAATGTTTATCCTTTATTCTAGTCATTTACATTTATTCAAATATTTAACAATTCCCCAAAATTCGGAGACTTTGCGCTACACACGTATCGGTATCGGAGATCCAAACAATCATTCTTTCGTTTTTCAACATTGTTCTACATCCGCAGGTCCATATGCTTTTCAGATTCATAAAGTGATCAATCACGACAGAATTTCAAATAGATGTATTAACAGGAAAATTACATCCGACGAGGTTAAAAATTACACTTACATAGCGGACGAACCACTGATCACCGATTGGTTTCAATATGATCGCGTGATGATAGCAGAAACCAGCAATGTGATGCCAAATTTTTTGAAGAACTATCTTAAAATTCAATGAGCATATGTTTTCTAACATGTTTACTCTGTCTATCAAGGCTATTGATTGAATACGATTGTTTAGACAAGTAACAGAACATTAGTTTTAAATTTTTCATTTTTGTATTAATCTTTGTCTTGCTAATTGTTCTGTGATTTTGTTTTATTGTACGGTTAGATGTTCCAAATAAATTCACTATCAATTTATTTTTATTTGACTGATGATTATCACATTCGTCAGATTCTATTTTATTGCTCTTTAAAAAATATCTCTAATTTTTTTCAATATGTATTCAGATAAATCAAAAATAATGCTCCAAGGTTATTACTAGAAAATGCTAGTTTACTCTATTAGCAATACTCATTCAATCTGCACGGACTCGTTGTCAATGTTAATGAATCGGGATCTCTATTCGCATATACTGGTGTCAGCAACAGATGTTCACATTTACCCGGTGGTCGATATTTCATGTACTGCTCACAAGAATTGAGGATTTTGCTCGCACCGATACAACATGAAAAATACGATAGAACATCTGAGAAAAAATGTTGATATGTTGAAATAGTTGTCAGAGTCTGGGGATAGTACATATCGAGTGTACCAGCTCCTTTTTTCCAATCAGTTATCCATATACCATTCTTATCGTAGCAACACTGCGCTCCAGCAGTACTCTTTGTCGATTTACGACGGTAGCATCCTTTTGCTCCTTGATGAAGTCGACAATTCCAATATCCAGACTTTCGTGCACCACAAGCTGGATCGACGTTAAAGCCGAATTGGTCTTCGTCCCACATTATGCTTACCTGACATGGACATAAAGGAATTTCATTAATTGATTTTTCTGTATACGACTCAGACTGAAGAACAAGCCAGATTGGACAATAGGCTGAGAACAGCAAATAGGGCACAATAAATCCACATATTAGGAATTTTACAGGTCTTTTCCACGAGAATGACTTTATCGTTGTCAACAATATAGTCAGTAGACGAAAAATAGAAATCGATTGTCTATTAAATCTTGATAGGAATCGAAAAATGCTGTGCCATCGTGATGGATGAAGATCAGTAACGAGCAGTGCTTCTGTTGTCATAAGAATATGTTTTTCTTTCATGAATAAAACTTTTCTTTGACAGTCAAAGAGAACACCATTAACGCTGTAAGTTACCGAGCAACACCATCCATTCAGTTTCAATTTTTAATAATGCGAATTGACTACTTCATACCACTAAAATATTAAAACCATAGCAATGACTTTTTTTTATTGAGAACTGGGATAGTTTTTCCTCTAAATGAGATGTGCATGCCGATCTGGAAGACTTTCAATGACAAACCTATGACCCACACATTATATCGTATGTAGAATTATTCAAACAATTGGAAAGCTAACATTGATTTCCGCATGTTTTAATAATTGTTTTAGTTATGAGAAATAAAATCAAGCGTGAGATTTTGGTAGCGTCTTGATAACAATGTCTAGCATAATAACAATACCTCTCTAAAATCTTTATCAATTGATCTAACTCTTTCATTATGATTATCCTTTGTACGAGTTTAGAAGAATCTTCTACGTATATAATTTCTATGCAAGATTTTATGTACTTAGTGTAGATGGGATAGATGCTGATGAATGATCGATTTATATAGCATGTGATTTTGAATAGACATACTATTTATGAGTCTACTTTTTCTTTATAGTCACAAAGATCAATCTATTCATCGATATTAACGTACTAGGGACGATTAAAATGATTGCAGTCATGATCACGATCAACATTATTGCTAACGTTAGTAATAGATAAATCTAGAATATTATCTGTTATCTGAAATTTTCTTTTTGATGCTCTCTATCTTCGTTTTGTGCTGTTCCACTAAAATGATATTCTACGTAGTTTAGAAAAAATTTGTTATACAATACATTCATTGACTCTGAAATACTTGTGTCATTCAATGATCTCGCTCTGAATATCTCGACGTATAAAATGTTGTAACCCATAATTCACCGAATAAAAAATGATAGATAGATGCTTCTCACATTTTTTAGTTTTATTAAGAAAATTAATAAAAATGATTAATATAACTTGTCGAACTAATTTGTAATTTATCTGGCCATGTTTGCTCTCGATACTTCGATATACGGTTAATTCAATGATAGTTTGAACTCGAACAAATTTTACAATTACATTAATCAAAGTAAAATATAATTAAAACATAATTTCAATTGTTCTTCTTTTATTGCTTGACGTTCACAAAATTTTCGGCAATATCTTTATGCCATGCACTAAGAAAGGTATCTTTTTTGTCTTTCTCTATCAGAAAAGCAACTTCGGCTCCATGTTGATCTCGTGCGAAACTTCCTTGGCCATCTTCTACGAGATTCAATCGAAACACACGAAAATACAAAGGACCAGTCCATGCTGTATAAAAACGACACTTATTTTTGTAACCGAAATCGACTAGATCAGCCCAATCGTATCGTAAATTTGAATTCACAGTTACTTCGTTTGCAAAGTAGCCTAAATTTGGAGTTAAATCGTCGCGAACTATGCTTTTCATCAATGCATCGGCGGTAGCAAGAGAGGATTCGAGAAATTTCGGATCACGTGATTTAATTATCGAACAACGAATTGTCTTGGCAATACTTGACAAAGAATACGGATCATCAAAGTTATCCGATAACATCATGAAGACTGCATTCGAAACTTGTCCTACTGAAGCAATCAAATCTGAGACGCCACGAAAATTAACCGTAGTATTCGTGCGTAGAATAAGACGTTGATCATCATTTTGATAGCAACATGTATTGAGTGTAACAATGATGTATGCAGTGAGTGAGTCTTGTAAAGTGATATTTTTTTCACCAGCTAATTCCCGTAGTTTAAATAAGTGTTTTCCTGAAAAGTGTAAATTCACTTGGTCGTATTTTGTTTGTATGCCCATAAAATTCTTCAACATGTCTTTCAGTGGCAATGCATCACGCAGCTGCTTCGTTACAGACACGAGTGATAGATCGTATTCATCTTGTCGCCATAGACGTCGTCCAAATACAGGCAAGGGTTCTAGTGGTATAAGTTGTTGATATACACGTGATATTGTGTTTAAAAACCGTAAACAAGGTTCAGCATCACCAAGCACATGTTCCCAACTGACTCCAAGTACCCATTCGCCACTTTGAACGATACGAGTTAGTTTAAAGCAGACGAGCGGTTCTTCTTGTGAACCATGTATCAATTTCATAGTTTGCACTTCATCAATAAATCCCGTAAGGGGATTGTTACTGAGTTGAAGAACAACATTTAATTCGTTTGGCCATTTTTTCATTTCATTATTTTCTGTATAGTTCACGGGAATGGCATTGTCGGACATTTCAATCACGTATTGCCCATTTTTGCATAATAGAAAACGACCACATACTAACGGCCATAAAGAAAGAGTACGACTTAGTGCATCGTTGAATCGATCAATATCCAATTCGAACGGATAAACAAACACACTATCGATGCGTGCAAGAATCCATAAATCGAGACCAGCAAGTTCAATACGACGTCCATTGCCAGATGGTGAGGATGGATGTACCAACCAAGATGTCATAATTAAATCACCTATGAAGAGATTATTATCAAAGGTTTCTATTTTTTATGCTAAATGAAAACAAATAGTTTAGGATAGAATGGAATAAAATCTTGTTTGATATCATATCTTTATGGTATTAGTACGATAAATCTCGTTTCTTCCATTAAAATACGTATAGAGCATCAGGGAATGAGTGACAGAAAGAAAAAAAAGCGATTGTGAATGAATGTTGAGTTTAATAGCTAAAAAAACATCAACCAATACTAAAAGTATTTGATTTCACTTCGATCTTCATATATTGTAACATGAGTAGCGAGAATATTAAACCATCTATATGTCAGTCCAACAGATCGAGACATATATTTCTTGTACTGCTTACCATAGACGCTCGAAGAATGATAACACGTGGATAAATAAGATGGACTTTTAGATGTCTATTCAAATGATTTCCTTGTGTACCCCTTTTTGATGTGCTATCAATTACACTAAACGTCTTTCTATCGTGAGCTACGTTTTGTTTTCAATTGAGAGAAATCTATGAATTTATATAAGTCAAAAGAAAATATTTCATCTCTTTTTCTTGAAGGATAAGAAAAGCGAACGTGATGTGATGTGTTATGTGCCTTCTGTTCTTCATTTTATAGCTTTAAAAATTTTATCAAAAGACCATATAACGTAATATCAGTCCTAAGAGTCGTAATCCAATGAAAATACACTATTTTGGAGGGCACTCGTTGACAGCGTCATTATCAATTCAAAAATCTACACGCAACAGATTTTACGATTTATAGTCCTTTTGAATAATTTAGAGTGAAAAGGTTCACCAAAAGAAATGAATATACACCACTTAGAATTATTCGATTTTATCTGCAGCAGTTTTCGTTTTTAGAAATATTTTAGTCTTATTGATAGTTATTCCTTATGCTTTAAATGAACCACGACGCAGCACCATTGAGACTCTGATGACTTTGATCGATAGTATATTTTTTAGATACCGATTCAACGGTTACATATAGTGATCAATTGATCAAGAAAGATTGAAACTTTATCCTCATACCATTGAGTTCTGTCTCTTTCAAAATCTTGTTCCAGCAATGATTTATTGATATATAGTTTAGCAAAAATGTGTTTAAATAGGTGCTATTTCGACACAATAGATTTTATCATGTTTAAGATCAATACATAATATCGACATGTGAAGATCTAAAATTTTTGTTTTGACGCTAACAGGAAAGTAAACCAAAAAACAATAGTCGAGTAAATTTTTTTCGAAAGTAAGTGGTACTCAACAATTGCAAATATTTGATTTGAGTATTTTACAACACTCGCTTCACTCTAAATAAGTGTTGAATATACCATTGATATTGATTTCTACAAAGGAGCGAATTACATCAATGACATATATATATATGTGTGTCTCTTACGTATGTTTTATGTCAATTTCTCACTCTTATAATTTTCATGATCAATGTGTTGCATTCAATGTAATTCACATTTTTATTTTACATGGTTGAATAATGAGTTAAATCGACTTATAAAACTCTACACCGAAGCATTTAATATGAATCGATCGTGGTTGCTAGCTTTAATCGACACATTTTGTAACTGCAGTATGATATATATATATATGTATATAGTAAATAGAAGAAAAGCTTAGCAACGCTTGATGGTCAGTTCTTAACTAAGACAAACTGTTAGAAGCATAGCTTTATTAAAAAAAATGTTTTTATTTTATGGTGAAAAATCTTATGCGACCATCAGGTACGCATTCAATTTGAATGCGTATGAAACATGGATGAAACCCATGAATAGTATCAATATCAATTGGATTACGTTCCATGGTATCACAATCGAAGCAATTTAAAGATGGTACATATCTAATTAGAATATGAGCCAGTCGTTTAAAATCGAGCGGTAGACAATTGTTTCCACGAGACCAATCGGAGACAATATAAAGTCGTTTAAGATTAGGTACATGAAAAAGAATAGTTTCGATTATTTGAATATTTATCGTCCGAATGTAAAGACGTTTGAGATGAGTGTGTCGAACAAGAGTAGCTTCATTATCTACGTCTGCACATCGGATGGTCGACCAGTGTAGATGAGTCAAATTGGAACAAGAATTAAGTATATATGAATAAAGAGGTAAAGCAAATCCACGAGCACTGAGTGAACGAAGTGAGGGTGAACCTAACCATTGTTGACTGGAATCAGGTGGTGTGAGTTCATCCAACACACATTTATGCAAAGATGGAAATTCGTTAGAGAAAATCCTTTGAAAGAAAGTCGATGCCACAACAGAGTCGTCTATATAACACATTCGAAGATAAACAAGATGAGCAAAGCATTCAGGCCGAATCTGTTCCAATTGTTGCTGAGGTAAATAATCGTAAAACTCTAACGAATGAACATTCAGAAATCGAGTTGCATCGAGATAATCTGATCGACGAACTCTTATATGAACGACACGCTGAGCAAACCGTTCGACGAGTGAATCGCTAGTGGCTATTGAAGAATCTGGTTCAAGATGCATATTTGATGTTGAATTTAGAATATTATTAATACGAGAATTCAGATCGTAAAAAGTTTGATAAAGGTCAAGACCATCCATGAAGTCAAAAATCCCATAGATGAGTTCATTGGGTAGATTCTCAAAACATGTGGAGGTCTTACTTTTCATCATAGTAGAATTTTGGATTTATAATGAAAACATATTCAGTTGAGTCACAGTAGCCATAATGTAAATAAGATATCCTACTCGAAAATAGCAGCATGTATCATATATTGTGTCAATTCATTTTATCTGCACTAACAGCTACATGCATAACTTGACGCACATTTCTTTTCTATATTCATTAAAGTTCTCTTCTGATTCTACAACTTTATTTGACCGATTCGGTCGATTAAGATCTAGAACATATCCTGATTGACTATTTCAAAATTTCTATTATAATGAATTGAATATACTCTTTTAATTGTTTTAAATTTTAAAAAAATAGAGGAGTGTTTTTATTCAGATATCTCATCCATTTTTCTCTGACAAATCCCGAGACTCATGGCAGGGGCTTCCTATAAATTTTGCTATTTTTGTGGAGACTTCCTGGTGAGTCGTCTACAGGGAGATTGGATTAGGGATAGTTCGAGTTCACTATTTTCGATAGTATGAGAGTTGAAATACAAAATTTAATTTTACAGATAGTTCACAATACTCTCTAAAAAAAAAAGGTATTCCCGGAAACTCAAAATAGGTTTCCGAGGTCTCGGAAACCGAAAATTCAAATAAAATTTTCCTTCGCCTACCGATCTCGGAAACCCAAAAAACGTTTCCGAGGTTTCAATTTTCTAGTTCTGAATTTAGACCCACCAGATCGCTATAGCCCACTCTGAAAAAGATGAAGGAGGTTTACAGAACCCTCCGAAAAGGTTCTGTAGATTTTCAAAATGCTCCAAATGTGTTCAAAGTCTCAAAAAAAGGATAAAAATTTTGACAGAACCTTTTGAAGATTCTGCGTTTTACCCAAGTCCAGAACCATCTCTTACAGAACCTTTTTTTCGGTTCTGTACAGCAAAAAAAGATTCCGTGAGAAAATACGAAACCTTGAAGGTTCTGTACNGTACAGAACCTTCAAGGTTTCGTATTTTCTCACGGAATCTTTTTTTGCTGTACAGAACCGAAAAAAAGGTTCTGTAAGAGATGGTTCTGGACTTGGGTAAAACGCAGAATCTTCAAAAGGTTCTGTCAAAATTTTTATCCTTTTTTTGAGACTTTGAACACATTTGGAGCATTTTGAAAATCTACAGAACCTTTTCGGAGGGTTCTGTAAACCTCCTTTATTTTTTTCAGAGCAGGTGGATGGTTCCGCCCATCAGACCCTGCAGAAACCGACAGGAAAGACGCCTGAAAGCCACTGTATTCTGTAGGTAAATGCACGATATCGCTGGAAAATGGAAGCAGTATGCCATCCGTAAACTTTTCCAAGTTTTTTTCCATGATTTCCGGCGAATCTTGCCGAAAAACACAGCAAGTTGGTCGGAACTCATCAGAAAAAAATCCAGAAAGTTTGCGGCTTGGATACTGCTCCCATATTTCAACGATATCATATGTTTTCCTACAGGACACAGTGATTTTCAGGCATCTTTTCCGTCAGTGCCTCCAGCATCTGGTGGAAAGAACGATGGACATTGGATGTTGGATCTAAAAAGAAAAAATATAATTCATCAGCATTTAACTTTCAAAAATCGAACTTACCCTTATTATTTGTTCATCTGACGTTTGATCTAAATAGAAATAAACTGTTTTATCGCTTTTAAGTTTAACGACCGAGCTCACCCGCATTATTTGTTCATCTGCCGTTTGATCTTAATAAAAATAAAATGTTATATCAGGTTTTACGTTTCAAAATCGAACTCACCCTTATTATTTGTTCTTCTGGGAATTAATCTAAATAGAAATAAAATACTTCATTAGCTTTTAACTTTTAAAACCTAACTTACCATTAATATTTGTTCTTCTGAAAATTAATCTAAATAAAAATACAATATTTCATTACATATTAACTTTCAAAATCGAACTTACCATTGATATTTGTTCATCTAAGAATTAATCTAAATAGAAATAAAATGTGTTATAAGCTGTTAACTTTTAAAATCGAACTCACCATTATTATTTGCTAATCTTATGTTGGATCTAAATATAAATAAAATATTTCATTAGCTTTTAACTTTTAAAACCGAACTTACCATTAATATTTGTTCTTCTGGGAATTAATCTAACTAGGAATAAAATATTTCATTAGCTTTTAACTTTCCAAATCGAACTCACTATTAATATTTGTCTATCTAACAATTCATCTAAACAGAAATAAAAGAAAGTAACCGTCACCAATTCCACTCGCTTAACCCACGACTGCGCAGCGAAGATGTATTTTCTGTAGATACGAATATCGATAGGATGGATCTATTAATTCTATCCCTCAATACTGATAGAAACTTCTCCCGAACTCAAAATCTAAGAAAATTTTTTTTCCCAAAATAATCTTTAAGTGAACGCATCTTTCAGCGAAAGTATTCAAGACAGAAAACCATCAATATCCATCTAATCATCAACTACTAAACTTTTCTACCAAAAAAACCAGATTATCTCATGTTAATATATACTCAGCCAATCTATATACCAATCTTTAGTAAAAATTCTAATATGACGATAAAAATGCTCATTTCCGATCGGTACAATTCCTGACCACTGGGAGCTTGGACCGAAAAATTGACGACGGATTCGGATTCCTAAACATCGCTAATCTATTCTAAACTTTGATCGGAATTCTAATTAGAGCTGAAATGGAAATTCTAACTTTTGAGCCGTGGGATTTTTGATGGACCCAATTTCTGACCAATGGGAGCTTCGACCGAAAAAATGACGACTGGTTCGGATTCCTGGACCTTGATTACCTACTTCAAACTTTCATTAGAATTGGGAATGGCGTTGGAAATAAAATGTCTAACTCTGCAGCTCGTGAAATTTGTGATCGGTCCAGTTTGATCGCCGAAAACGTCCTTCTGATATATTTGGAACTGGAAAGATGTTCTTTTTTTGTAAAAATATTGAACGTTTTTGAAAGTATGAAAACGTTTTAAAAATTGAAAAAGCTCGGAAACCGATGTTGGTTTTCGGGTATACTTTTTCGACACTCAGTACGCTCGGAAACGAAAAAGGTTTCCGAGTGATGGCTTCGGAAACCGAAAAGGTATTCTCGCATACCGATTCGGATACCAACTTAGTTTTTCGGGCAATATTGGTTTCCTAGAATACCCTAAGGGTTTCTGAGAGTACGGTTCGGTTTCTGATAGCAAGAAAAAGGTTTTGTAGAATACCTTAAGGGGATCGAAATCGGTACTGTTGGAAACCGAAAAGGTATTTTAGAAAACGCTTCAAATCCTCGGAAACCCTCCCGGAAACCGCTTTAGGTTTCCGAGAGGGTTTCCGAGCCGGTTTGGGTTCTCTTGGAACCTTTTTTTTTTAGAGAGTAGGCAGATAAATGTTCCACTCTAAAAGATGATAATTTGATCATGGTTGATATGTAAAACATTCTAGATACAACATAACAAAGGCATGTAGTCAAAATCAATATGCTTTCTCAATGGAAACAATGAAAAGCTTTGATATTTCTCACAAGATAGAGTCCTCTGGGGTAATTCGGATCAAAATTTTGAAAATTCATTTTGTTTTTGTTCTTTCTCAGTCATCTTGCATTGCACAATGATGATTTTTTAAACACTACTAGTTCAAAGTGTCATCTGTCGAATCACGAAAGCATGATTGAAAAATATTATACCGGTAAAAAGTATCAGCCAAAATGGTAAAAGTAGTGTGGAGCTGATCCGAGTTACCGCACATGGGATAATTCAGATCACTCTATGAATCTAGGTGGGGTAATTCGGATCACTACAGCAAAAATGGCTGGTCTCATTTTTTTCATCTGCTAACTTATTTTTTTTATTCAAACTTCTGAAAAGCAAATATACCATTTGATAGCTCTACGTGTCCTCTATGGGGCCTGAAAATATCTCGACAGTCGAACCAAAAGTTGTAATACAATACTCACGACAAGGACACCTCTATCAATCAATTGAAAATCTATCTGTTGTAATTTGGATCAGTCAAGCAATTTCATGTGGGGTAATTCGGATCACTCCAGCTATTTTTGCTGGTGGTCACTTTTGAAATGTCTACCATTTCTAAAAAGCAAAATCGATGGCTGGACCCTTAAGAAAAGTTGTTCGTCTCACTTTTCTCTATATGGTCCTACAAAAAAAGCATTATTTCATACCACCGATAACGTTTTAGACTAATTAATGTATTTACACAAAAAAACGTTTACTTTTCTGATGTACCCCGTCTGTCTTCCATTGAGCATCCCAACTAAAGACAAAGTTCTGGAAAAAATACGTTGTGTAGCTCTGACGTAGAAATGTTTGAGCGACAAAATGGTATGAAGACATCAACGGGAAAACACTGGTTACTACTTGAGATATGGAGAAAACTAACGCGTGCACATAGGTTTTTTATACTTCTGTAACATATTCAGTATTTAACGGTCGAAATTATATTATTCGGAGAAAAACTAATATGATATTCCTCCTCGTAACATAAAGTCTCGTAATCATTAACATCCTGTTAAAGATTAAGCAGCAATTTCTTTTGGTGCCAAGGAAGAAGTTACAAATATAACTTGTAAATCACAAGAAACATGAAATTTGAAATTTTTTTCATAAGAGCATGGGATAGTGTGATGATTTTATTAACTACCTAGTAAGTATCAAGAGCTCATGTATTTTTTCACCTTTTGCTATAGCACTCCCTACTATATTTGAAACAAAATTTGTGCATAGCTGTCAGTTCATATATTTGAACCGCTCGTTGTAAACCAAGTCATATTTATGTACTTGTTAGAACTCTTCAATTTAATATGAAGAATTAATCAATACACAGACAAAGTAATCGGTAGAAACAAAATAATATTCTTCTTTTCAACAGTATTGTCTATATTACTAAAAGGCTAAATAAATTTTTCAGGACTATTCTAACATATTCGCAGTCATAGAATAATATGAAAAATGAATCCTTCGATTCTTCTCTTTTTGTGTAGAGTAAAATCTGCAAGTTTTTTCTAAGCATTTAGATTCAAGAAACGATAGATAGACCATTTAGATCTATGAAAAAATGAGTGGTAACTTCTCATATTTTTTTCAAAACACGGTCAAAGTCATAGATCCTACGCATATGAGTCGCGCTGTTCTCCGTGGCAACTGCAAATTGGTTAAAAAATTGATATAAACTCATTAATCAAAACGGATCCTAGTGGATTCCATGGATCCTGGTGGAATCTATGGACCCTGATGTACTATAGAATCCATCAGGAGCCGCTTTTTCCCTTGACTCTGGGGGGTACCAGGACTTAGTTTATGCAAGACAACAAAAGTTTTAAAAAAACACTTGTAATATATGTGTGTGCACTCAGTTTTCCATGCTGATTCGGAATATCATATTAGTTTTTCTCGGAATAACATGTTTTTGGCCGTTAAATACTGAATGTGTTACAGAAATATAAAAAACCTATGTGTACGTGTTAGTTCTCTCCATATCTCAAGTAGTAACCGCTGTTTTTCCGTTGATGTCTTCGTACCATTTTGTAGCCCAAACATTTCTACGTCAGAGCGACCCAACGTATTTTTTTCTAGAACCTTGTCTTTAGTTGGGATGCTCAATGGAAGACAGACGGGGTACATCAGAAAAGTAAACTTTTTTTTGTGTAAATACATTAATTAGTCTAAAACGTTATCGGTGGTATGAAATAATGCTTTTTTTGTAGGACCATATAGAGAAAAGTGAGACGAACAACTTTTCTTAAG